>CAUYLG010040311.1:0-132366 GCA_963573385.1 Cacajao melanocephalus | reverse complement strand
GATGATGTTGGTCTCATAAAATGATTTGGAAAGGATTCCCTCTTTGTGGAGTGTTTGGAATAGTTTCTGAAGGAGTGGTACCAGCTCCTCTTTGTATGTCTGGTAGAATTCAGCTGTGAACCCATCTGGACCTGTGCTTTTTTTTTTTTTTTTTGGTTATTAGGCTATTAATTGCTGCCTCAACCTCAGCCCTTCTTACTGCTGTATTTAGGGTTTCAACTTCTTCCTGGTTTAGGCTTGGGAGGGTGCAAGTGTCCAGGAATTTATCCATTTCTTCTAGGTTTACTGGTTTATGTGCATAGAGTTGTTTGTAGTAATCTCTGATGGCAGTTTGTATTTCTGTGGCATTAGTGGTGCTATCCTCTTTTTTGTTTTTTATTGCATCTGTTTGATTCCTCTCTCTCTTCTTTTTTATTAATCTGGCTAGTGTTCTATTTTTTTTTTTATCATTTCAAAAAAACCAGCTCCTGGATTTATTGATTTTTTGAAGGGTTTTTTTGTGACTCTATCTCCTTCAGTTCTGCTCTGATCTTAGTTATTTCTTGTCTTCTGTTAGGTTTTGAGTTGTTTTGATCATGCTCCTCTAGCTCTTTCAATTTGATGATAGGGTGTCTATTTTAGATCTTTCCTTGCTTCTCATGTGGGCATTTATTGCTATAAATTTTCCTCTAGACACTGCCTTAAATGTGTCCCAGAGATTCTGGTACATTGTGTATTCGTTCTCGTTGGTTTCAAAGAACATCTTTATTTCTACCTTCATTTCATTGTTTATCCAGTCAACATTCAAGAGCCAGTTGTTCAGTTTCCATGAAGTTGTGTGCTTCTGAGTAGTTTCTTAATCCTGAGTTCTAATTTGATTGCACTGTGGTCTGAGACAGTGTTATCATTTCCGTTCTTTTGCATATGCTAAGGAGTGATTTACTTCCAATTATGTGGTCAATTTTAGAGTAAGTGCAATATGGTGCTGAGAAGGATGTCTATTCTGTGGATTTGGGATGGAGAGTTCTCTAGATGTCTATTAGGTTTGCTTGGTCCAGATCTGAGTTCAAGTCCTGGATATCCTTGTTAATTTTCTGTCTCATTGATCTGTGTAATATTGACAGTGGAGTGTTAAAGTCTCCCACTATTATTGTGTGGGAGTATAAATCTCTTTGTAGGTCACTAAGAACTTGCTTTATGTATCTGGGTGCTCCTGAATTGGGCGTGTATATATTTAGGATTGTTAGTTCTTGTTGCATTGATCCTTTTACCATTATGTAATGCCCTTCTTTGTCTCCTTGATCTTTGTTGGTTTAAAGTCCATTTCATCAGATACTAGGATTGCAACTCCTGCTTTTTTTTTTTTTTCCTCTCCATTTGCTTGATAAATCTTCCATCACTTTATTTTGAGCCCATGTGTGTCCTTGCACATGAGATGGGTTTCTTGAATCCAGCACACCCATGGGTTTTGACTTTTTATTCAATTTTCCAGTCTGTGTCTTTTGATTGGGGCATTTAGCCCATTTACATTTAAGGTTAATATTGTTATGTGTGAATTTGATCCTACCATTTGATGCTAGCTGGTTGTTTTGCCCATTAGTTGATGCAGTTTCTTCATTGTCTGTTGCAGTGGAACTCATAACTGCCTTTTTCCCAAATGCTCTGTCCTGAAAAGGTGAGGCTTTTATAAGTTCCTGATGTGCTGCTGCCTTGTTTCAGAGATGCCCTGCCCACCTAGGAGGTAGCCTAGTCAGAGTCTGCCAGCAGAGTCATTGCTGAGCTGCCATGGGCTCTGCCTCGGTAATGGCAGATTGCCTCGGTAATGGCGGATTGCCTAGGAAATGGCATACTGCCTTGGTAGTGGTGGACTGCCTCAGTAATGGTGGATGCCCTTCCCCCCACAGAGCTGGACCATCCCAGGTACAGCTGCGCCTGCTGCAGTCTTCTCAATCCAGAGCATTTCAGATTGCTGGTCTTTGTGGGGGTGGGAACTGCTGAGCCCAATCACCTGGCTCCCTGTTGCAGCCCCCTTTTATTCAGTTGAATGGGCGGCTCTGCCTCCCAGGCATTCCAGGCACCAGTTGAAACAGCCGCCCAGATTTTTGTGAGTTTTTTTGTGGAGAACTGATGTGCTGGCTGAAAGAGCCATGCTAGAAATTTGTGGCACTTTTCAGCCTGGGAATCTTCTGGTCTGTGGGCAGCAAAAACTCATTTGGAAATGAGGTGATCACTCACCCTCTGCGTTGTTCTCACTGGGAACTGTTCTCCAGAGCTGTTCCTTTTCAGCCATCTTGGATCCCCCCCTCAAATGTTTTATTATACTGCATTTATTCGTCTCAGAGAATACATTTAAATATAACTTAAACCGTTTAAATATGGTTCCATGGAATATTGAGTCTTTGTGGGGTTTTTTTTCAATATTGTTTCTCTTTCATCTTCAGATCAAATATTTTCTATGGATGCGTCAAGTCCACTGCTTCCTTTTTTTGGCTTTCTCTAACCTAGTTTTGTTTCCATCCAGTATTTCTTCATGTGTTTAGTAGTTTTTAGTTGTGCCGTTGTAGAGACTATGGATATCTTTAAATAGTGTTGATTTTGTTCTAGCAAGCAATTCAAGTTGCTGAGCTCAAAAATGAAACTCCTCCTTGAGCTAAACTCTTCACTCATTTCTTTTTAGCCTTCTAGATGTTGATTTTTGCCAGGTACTCTGCACATACATTAATCAAGAACAACCAAAAATTTGAGGGCATTTATATGAAGATTTTGTACCTCCAGGCCCTTAGTTTCCTCCTGTCTGAGGTTTTCCCATGATTTTATAGCCATTCCATCAGCCCCAAATTTTTGCCTTTGAATCCTCAAATCAGGTAAGACTATAGTTTTCTGCTTGAGTTCCAGCTACTCCGTGTGGTGTAGACTGACTGGAAAGAGCCTTTAAGTGAAAAACCAGATGCAGAATCAATGCAATTCCCCTTCCGGTTTCTACCTGCTTTAAGTTGTCTCAGTGCCGTCAAATAGTTGTTTCTGTATGTTTCCCCAGAATTTGTTGCTATCTATTGGAAGGTTAACCTAATACAAGTCAGTCTACCATTGCCAAAAGTGTGACAGCATCATAATTTTAAAATCTGAATAATACATTTGCACACGGAATGTTCCTTTTTTTATGACCTCTTGTTCTTGTCTCATGAATGCAATCAAAATGTTTTTTTAGTTAAGAATATTGATTATAGGTCTTATGAGATTATTTTCTGCTTTCTGTTCTCTTTTCCTCAATTTTTTTTCCTTATTCAGCTTCTTAGTGGATGAAGAGAGGAACTTTGCTTAGATATCTGGTCCTCGACTTTCCACTCATATTTCAGTATGTGGTATTCAAAAGACAGTTGAAATCTAGAAATCAATGTTAGACAGAATGTCTAGTCATTGTGTTAGGGATCTCCAAATGTCAGTATTACTAAATCTCTTATTTTATGATGGTGTTATTTCAGAGAGGATTTTTCTAAGTTTCTGTCTTGAGATTATGAGTTTGGTTGTCAGCATTCTTGGAGCCACACTAGGGAAAGAAGCTGGCATAGTGATATCATTTGGCTGTGTTCCCACTCAAATCTCATCTTGAATTGTAGCTCCTATAATTCCCAACTGTCATGGGAGTGTCCTAGTGGGAGGTAACTGAATCATGGAGGCAGGCTTTTGCTGTGCTGTGATCATGATAGTTAATAAGTCTCATGAGATCTGATGGTTTTATAAAGGGAAGTTTCCCTGCACATGCCCTCTTGCCTGCTGCCATATAAGATGCACTTTTACTCCACCTTTGCCTTCCTCCATGATTGTGAGGCCTCCCCAGTTACGTGGAACTGTGATCCCATTTAACCTCTTTTTCTTTATAAATTACCCAGACTCAGGTATGTCTTTATTAGCAGAGTGAGAACAGACTAATACAGTTAATTGGTACCAGGTAGTGGGCACTGCTGTAAAGACACCCCAAAATGCAGAAGCAATTTTGGAACTGAGTAACAGGGAAAGGTTGGAACAGTTTGGAGGGCTCAGGAGATAGGAAAATTTGGGAAAGTTTGGAATTCCTGTAGACTTGTTGAATGGCTTTGACCAAAATGCTGATAGTGATATGCACAATAAAGTCCAGGCTGAGGTGGTCTCAGATTGAGATGAGGAACTGGAGCAAAGGTGACTCTTTTTATGCTTTAGCAAAGAGACTGGCAGCATTTTGCCCCTGTCTTAGAGATCTGTGGAATTCTGAACTTTAGGGAGTTGATTTAGGGTATCTGGTGAAAGAAATTTCTTTTCTATTCTTTTATTTATGCTTTTATTTTATTTTATTTTTATTTATTTATTTTTTGAGCCAGAGTCTCACTCTGTTGCCTAGGCTGGAGTGCAGTGGCATGATCTTGGCTCACTGCAACCTTTGCCTCCCAGGTTTGGGTGATTCTCCTGCCTCAGCTTCCTGAGTAGCTGGGATTACAGGGGTGCAGCATCACACCTGGCTAATTTGTGTGTGTGTGTGTGTGTGTGTGTGTGTGTGTGTGTGTATGTATGTGTATATATATATATATAGAGAGAGAGAGAGAAAGAGAGAGACAGGGTTTCACCATGTTGGCCAGGCTGGTCTCAAACTCCTGATCTCAAGTGATCCACCAACCTCAGCCTCCCAAAGTGCTGGGATTACAGGCATGAACCACTATGGCCAGCCTCTGGTGGAAGAAATTTCTAAGTGGCAAAGTGTTCAAGAGGAAGCAGAGCATGAAAGTTTGGAAAATTTGTAGCCTGACAATGCAGTAGAAAAGAAAAACTCATTTTCTGAGGAGAAATTCAAGCCCACTGCAGAAATTTGCTTGTAAGTAACTAGCAACCAAACATTGATCACCATGACAATAGGGGAAATGTCTCCAGGGCAGGTCATGGGTCTTCACAGCAGCCTTTCCTATCACAGGCCCAGAGGCCTAAGGGGTAAAATTCATTTCATGGGCCAGGCCAAGGACCCCCTTGCTGTGTGCAGGCCAAGGACTTGGTGCCCTGCATCCCAGCTGTGGCTAAAAGGGGCCAAGGTACAGATCAGGCCATGGCTTCAAAGGGTGCAAGACTCAAGGCTTGTAAGCTTCGACATGGTGTTGAGCCTGCCAATGCATAGAAGTCAAGAATTGAGGTTTGGGAGCCTCCACCTAGATTTCAGAGGATGTATGGAATGCCTGGATGTCCAGGCATAAGTTTGCTGCAGGGGTAGATCCTCAGAGAGAACCTCTGCTAGGGTAATGTGAAAGGGAAATGTGAGATGGAAGCCCTCACACAGAATTGCCGCTGGGACACTACCTAGTGGAGCTGTGAGAAGAGGGCCACTGTCCTCCAGACCCCAGAATGGTAGATCTACTGACAGCTTGTGCTGTGTGCCTGGAAAAGCTGCAGGCAGTCACACCAGCCCATGAAAGCAACCCAGAGTGGAGCTGTACCCTGCAAAGCCACAGAGGCAGAGCTGCCCAAGGCTGCAGGAGCTCACCAGTTGAATCAGCGTGCCCTGGATGTGAGACATGGAGTCAAGGGAGATCATTTTGGAACTTTAAGGTTTAATGACTGCCCTACTGTATTTCAGATTTGCATGGGGCCTATAGCCCCTTTGTTTTGACCAATTTATCCCATTTGGAATGGGTGTATTTACCCAATGCCTGTACCCCTGTTTTATCTAGAAAGTAACTAACTTGCTTTTGATTTTTTAAGCTCATAAGCAGAAGGGACTTGTCTCAGATGAGACTTTGGACTTGGACTTTTGGGTTAATGCTGGAATGAGCTAAAACTTTGGGGAAGTGTTGGAAGGGCATTATTATGTTTTGAATTGTGAGGACATGAGATTTGGGAGGGGCCGGGCGCAGAATGATATGGTTTGCTTCTGTCCCCACCCAAATCTCATCTTGAATTATAGTTCCCATAATCCCCACGTGTTATGGGAGGGACCTGGTGGGAGATAGTTTGAATCATGGGGGCAGTTAACCTCATGCAGATCTTGCAATATAGTGAGTGAGTTCTCATGAGATCTGATGGTTTTATAAGGGGTTTTTCCTGCTTTGGCCTATTCTTTGCTACCACCATGTGAAGAAGATGTGTTTGCTTTCCTTTCTGCCATGATTGTAACTTGCCTGAAGCCTCCCAGCTATGCTGAACCATGAGTCAGTTAAACCTGTTTCCTTTATAAATTACCCAGTCTGGGGTATGTCTTTATTAGCAGAGTGAGAATGGACTAATACACATAGTCATTATTTCGCATCTGGAGTTTGAATAATCTGCCTGTTTTCACCATGAAGACACAGTCTTCAGCCAAATCTGTTGTCTCAATTCAAATCTGGTGTCTCAATTCAAAGTCTGGTGGTTCTACCTTTTCGAAGAATAAATATCTAGCCTTTTCCATAGGGGAGGGCTCTATTTGGTAAGAGCTTTATGTAGACCTAACTGCTTCTTACATAGACTTATACTCATTGTTTTCTGCTTTAGCCATACTGCCACAATCAGAAGTATCTAGGACCTACAATTTCTGTGGCTTTATAAAATTACAGATTGACTTGTTTCTGAGCTTCCTCCCCTGCTGGCTTAAGTTTATGTTTTCAAAGGTTTGTTGAGTCAGTTTCCACTTACCCACCTGCTTTCTGGTTTCTAAAATTTTAATGTTGTGTTATTATCTTCTGTTACCTTTGGCCTTTTGGGTTTATTCATTTTTTATAATTTCTACTGTTATTGTAGTAGAGTTTCAAAGGGAGAAGTGGGAAGTTTGTATGTTCAAGTCACCATCTTTAACATAAGTTGGTCTTCATTATCTATTGCTTGGGATTATTATGATAACTTACTATCTAATCTACCTATCACTCTCTTTACTGCAATTCATTTTGAATTTTTCCTTCCACCAACTACTTCTTTTAGTTCTAAAACCCAAATTCAAGAAAATTTAATTCATTTTGGGCAGGAGTATTCCTCTTAAGTTTATGTAGTTCTTCTTGTGATCTGTAACAATAAAATACTTTGTCATCTGTAATGAGGTGGAGGATTCCAGATGCAAATAATTTTGTGAGCTGAAAAATTGCTTAGAGGCAGAAAGCAAAATATATGTTCAAGGAGCAGCAAGTAACTCTATCCCATTAGATACAGGAAATTTGGTAAAATAAGGCAAAATGTGATGGGGCAAGATTATTAAGACTTTTAATGTCAAGCTCAACTGGAATAGATTCGTTAATGGTGTTGTTTCAAATTATAGCTTCAGAGATTACCACTAAACAAGAAAAGAAATTATATTTGTCTAAGTGATTTGATACAGCCTTTCAGACAAGTAAGTAAGTTATGTAATTTGAAGGTTAGATTTGTGGTTAAAAATTCACGTATACTGTGTCATCCTTGGAATGTTTCTTTTTATTGCCTTCCACTTTTGTCAGCATATTTCCATGTATATGTAATTAGTAAGAATGAAGGAGGAGCTAGAAAAGCATAGGTTTGTGGGTTTTTTTTTTTTCAGCCCTTTTAGTGGAGATGGGCAAAAAATGTTGAGATTAGGGACTTGGTCAACCAAACAACAGTGTCTCTACAAGTACCTATCACAGTGGGGGCTGTGCAAAGAAAAGACAAAAAATAAATTGCCTGATCCCCAACACTAACTGGGTATAATATGTAACATGGTAAGTCTTTCACTTGAAACCACTGTTAGTTGTCCTGGGGCAGAAAATGGGAGTCTTTAGAACAAAGAGGGGAGATTTATTTTGCTCTTGGAGCAGATGTGCATAAACCAACAGAAGAGAGAATGATATAGTCACAGCAGAGACTAAGCCTAGACAGTCCTTCAAACATGTTCACCCTGGCACTACAGGCATCCTTAGAGAAAATACTTATAAATGTATGCCCAAATTCAAAGATCTGAGCCTTGTCCATTGGTACGTGAAGACCTGGCTGTGAGCCAAAGTCACAAGAAATGTGGGTAAGCACAGCTGAGCTCTTCCCATGCATTGAGAGGTACTCACAGGCTCAGAGCTAAGCAGGCTTGCACCGGGCAGGTTTTCAGAAAAGAGCCATGCCCAGTTTATTGTGGCTTATCCAGCAGTGACCAAGAATTACAGCTTCAGAGTATTTTAATGGTGACAGCAAAGACCATGCTGGGGCTGTTGGATTCTCTTTGTTTCAATAAGCATATCTTGTGCCAGTGGCATTAGTAACAGCGGTAAAGAATTCAACTGCTTGGTTGACAGGTCAGAGGATGCTTACCAGAACTGACCTCTAAGTCTGAATAAGCATCCCTAGAGGTCTTGGAGTTGTCAGCAAAGCAAACATCCTGGGAAGAAAATAAAGGCATAGAGATATTTAATTTGAAAATTAAAAGGAATGTGACATTATTTTGTATCTTAGGCTGATGATAACAGATGTGTGTATACACATATAACAAACATTATATATGGACTGGAAAGTACTTGAAAATGATACCCTATCAACAACTGTGTACTTAAAAATTCTGAAGCACAGATACTAAGTAGAGACAAATTTTATCCATGAACAGTCCGTCCAGGAAAGATTCCTGAAGTTAACTTCTCAGCTGGATTTTGAAGAGGATGAAGCCAATGTATCTTTATAGATGAAAGAAGGAAGTGATATAAATTCTAGGCTACTAAGCCAAAAAAAATCAAGTTGAATTTTGTTTTTTTTTTTTAATTGCAGAACAAATGATCATCAGCAGAAGTCTCCCCACTGACCCCCAGCCACACACGCTCCCTTTTTTAATGATCTCCTACTCATCACAGTAATGAAGATGTTCTTTAGGCAATGTTACACCTTATGGCCTAAAAGCTTAGAAGGCAAGAAAAGTCAAACTTGAGAATAGCAAACATAGTGAGCAGCTGAAATGGATATCTTTTATGGAAATAAAGTCATAGTTAATAAAATAGTAGTTCTAACAATGAAGTACCTTGAGTAATAAAGTAATTAATAGGCAGCCATTGGGATACTTGAACTGAAGAATTACATTGTACAAATATTCTCAAAGTTTAGTTGGTGTCGGAAAAGTCAGATGATGAGAATTTCCTAGCAACTTCTTGTGCAATCATCTACACATGAGATAGTTAAGGCCTAATGATACAGTTGACTGTGTCCTCACCCAAACCTCCTCTTGAATTATAGCTCCCATAATTCCCACCTGTTGTGGGATGGACCCAGTGGGAGGTAACTCAATCATAGGGAGGGTTTCTCCTATACTGTTCTTGTGGTAGTGAGTAAGTCTCACAAGATCTGATGATTTTATAAGGGGTTTCCCCTTTCACTTCGCTTATTCTCTCTTGCCTGTTGCCATGCAAGATGTGCCTTTCACCTTCCACCATGATTGTGAGGCCTCCCCATCCACATGAACTGTGAGTCCATCAAACCTCTTTTACTTTATAAAATACCCAGTCTTGGGCATGTCTTTATCAACAGTGTGAAAACAGATTAATACACTAGAGATCTGGGAAGTAGAGGAATTGGAAGCTGGGAATAGGCGTATGGTGGGACTATGCTGTAGAAAAGGGAATCTAAGTTGTTACAAAGAAGGGATTAGCAGAAATTTTAATTGTAGGTTAAAATAGAACTAGGGGAAAAAATGATACCACAGCTTTGATCCTGGAAACCCTCAAGATGTTGTTGATAGTAATGGGGAAATTAGTGAAGATGGCTCTTGGGGAGATAGACTTGTTTTTAAATATGATATTTCAGGAGTTGTGTGGCATTCAAACTGAAATGTTCATGGGCAATGGTAGATAGAAGTATAATCGTAGATGGCAGTATGGTAGCCCAAACTTGATAACATCTGAAGCTATAAAACTCATCTAGATTCTCCAGAAAGGGAGTATCAAAGGATTAAGAAATTTGGAATTCAGCTTTGAAAGTGCCAAGTTATAGGAAATGAACTAGAGATTGACACATCAGAGAGAGTTGGAAGGAAATGATGAATCTCCAAATTGTCATAAATCCACATAATCCATATAATAAACAATGTTATAAATTCCCCTCAAAATCTACCAAAGGGGACCTCCAGTAAGCTCTTAACCTGAAGACACAATGTTTTACTCAAGCCAAAGCAAGAGAGAAGAGAAATGACTGTGCTGGTTTACACTGAATTACTTTGCAGAATTGTACAGGGCTTTCCCAGACAGTATCTTTACTTCTACAACAACTTAGTGAAATGATTGCTACTGTACTTCTTTTACTGATGAGGAACTGAAAGAAGGTCTAATTGTCTAAATTTCTAAAAAGTGAAATCAATGTGGAGAAAACCACTGAATTTGGTCAAGGAAGACATTTGAGAGAAGATTCAGTCTCTCAACTTTCACATTGTGATTGGGAAAAATTCTTTCCACATAGACCTTAGTTTATTTTTTTTTAATTTGTTTTTGTTTTGTTTTGAGACAAAGTCTCGTTCTGTCTCCCAAGCTGGAGTGCAGTGGCACGATCTCAGCCCACTGCAACCTCCGCCCATTGCAACCTCCGCCTGCTGGGTTCAAGCAATTCTTGTGCCTCAGCCTCCTGAGTAGCTGGGACTACAGGCACTTTCCACCATACCTGGCTAATTTTTTGCATTATTAGTAGAGATGCAGTTTCACCACATTGTCCAGGCTGGTCTCAAATTCCTGACCTCAAGTGATCCGTCCACCTCAGCCTCCCAAAGTGTTGGGGTTACAGGTGTGAGCCACCATGCCTGGGCAGCCTTATTTTAAAGACGAGAATTTCTGTACTCTAAAAATCCTTGCTGATAGTAGAAGACTTTCTTTAGTTTGTCATGGAGCAGTCTCCTATAATTCAGAGCAGTAATAAGCAAACCAAAGCATGTATACAGTTTCACTTCTGCCAGGTTTATTATAACAAATATAGGTTCAATTGTGAATAAACTACCTTAATATTTTATTCAAAATACATGTATGGGCTGGGCGTGGTGCTCACACCTGTAATCCCAGCACTTTGGGAGGCCGAGGAGGGCGGATTGCCTAAACTCAGGAGTTAGCAACCAGCCTGCGCAACACGTTGAAACCTCGTCTCTACTAAAATAAAAAAAAATTGGCCGGATGTGGTGGCGTGCACCTGTAGTCCCAGCTACTCAGAAGGCTGAGGCAGGAGAATTGCTTGAACCCCAGAGGCAGAGGTTGCAGTGAGCTGAGATCGCGCCCCTGCACTCCAGCCTAGGTGATAGTGAGACTCTGTCTCAGAAAAAAAAAAAAAAAATACATGTATGTTTTTAGCTAGAGATATTTTATTTTGATAAGACTTTATCCTTCTGTGTGTACTATTCTCAAGGAACTTCTCTGTTTTTCCCTAAACTACTAATTTAAACTGTAGATAGGAACGGTTTGTAGAAAATACCAAGGAGAAAATACATTTATAAACATAATGAGGAAAATACAACTGTCTACCTTTCATTGTATATTTAAAGATGTTCACAATAACCTGCAATCATTCCTCTGTCTCTTTCTAAACCCTTCTTAACATTCTCTTCATCATTGTACAACATTCTCTTAAAATCATTGTATTTCTCTTTCCCACTTACAGCACTTTTTCTTCTCCCTCTCCCTCCCTCTCCTCCCTCTTCCTTTCCCTTTCCCTCTGTGCCTCTCCCCACCCCTCCTTTCTTCTCCCAACCCACACTTTTCTCTGTCTCTCTTTCATTTACGTAAATCTTCCCAGGGAGGATCTACTCTTAGCCTGGTCAAGTGAATCATCAAAGAATAGCATACTAGACAATCTCCCCAGTGTGTGGCCACAAGCAACCTCCATAGTGGGAAGATGGGATGCAGGCTGAGAGGGGCTTATTTTCTAAGCTGAATACAGCTTTTTACAGATTTAACAATTAAATATTTTTCCTGTTGTATGCACTGGTATGTTTATAGTATATATGCATATCAGTCCATTTCTTTGGTAGAACATTTAATATAAAATTCATAATTTATTTGTGGACTCCTAGACAGTCGTACCATTCACTACTAGTCCGTCCAAAAATTATTTATAATCTTTTAAAATTATTTAAATCTGCCTTTTTATAGGTGTTTTATATATTTCCCATTAGTTAAATGACTCTGGGAAACTACTCATAAACATTGGAAATATAAGATACTTTCATATGTCATTTATCCAGATTTGCCTGTTGTTTCAATTCTAGGCCCCAAGGGCTCTAGGTCCATGGATCCCAAACTATGTACCAAGACACCCCTGAGCATTGCAGCCGACTCACTGCAGGGGCACTGCAGAATATTTTAAATTTTAGAGAGAAACACAGCGACATCTGTTGGGCATGACCTGAACTACTACTACTAAGTTGGGACTTCTTTTCTTTGAGCCTAGAAAAGACCTGAAAAAAACCTATTGCAATAAGGGCCCCAAGAACTGAGAAAGTTTGGGAATCTCCTCTCTAAGCATTAAAATATCTTTGTATCACATTATCATTACATTCAATTTTTTACACAATTGATCAAAATAACTTGAATTTATTACCCAAATTGTATAAGTAATTGTTAAAGATAATTGTTTTATGAAAAACAAATTAAAAAACATTTTTTAATGCGTAAGATTTGTTTCCCCAATTAGCTCATGTGTCTGTATGTCAGTTTTACTGATTGACTGAATTAATTTCTTTTATTTATCTATGTTTTCGTTTTGCTGATGTAAGACTTGAGAAGTCTGTTAGCATAAATAAATAGATGGAAATAGGAAGAGACATATTATGTTGTCATTCTTTGAACTCAACTTTCGAGTGATATACCAAATATGTAAGAAAAGAGTTGGAGAACTACCATACTTATAGAAGAATGTACAGTCTAGACTTGTGTTGACCAGTAGCCATTAGCCACCTGTGGCTACTTAAATTAATTACAATTTAAAATTAAAATTCAGTTCCTCAGTTGCACCAGCCATATATATATATATATTTTTTTTTTTTTGAGACAGTGTCTCACTCTGTTGCCCAGGCTGGAGTGCAGTGGTGCAATATCGGCTCACTGCAACCTCCACCTCCTGGGTTCAAGCTATTCTCCTGCCTCAGCCTCCTGAGTAGCTGGGATTATAGGCACACACCAACATGCCCAGCTAATTTTTATATTTTTTGTAGAGGCAGGGTTTCACCATGTTAGTCAGCCTGGTCTCGAACTCCTGACCTTGTGATCCATCCACCTCCATCTCCCAAAGTGCTGAGATTACAGGTGTAAGCCACCGCGCCCGGCCGTATTTAGCTAGTGTGTTTGACAGCACAGATAATAAAACATTTCTGTCATTGTAAAAAACTCTGTTAGATATTGTTGGTCTAGACATTAAAGTCATCTTCTTTCTCAATACTTGTACCAATATTTTTAATTATTTCCATTTTTAGTACCCCAGAGCTTTTTCTACCCCAGAATAAATGCAGCATAGTTTTTTAATTTGCGTATTACCATATTGACATCTTTCTTAGTAATTTGTCTTTTTTACCCAACTTTATGTGTTTGAGATTCACTCATTGATTATGTAGCTTTTGTTCACTTATTTTTGCTGTTGAATAGTATACCATTGTATGAATATGCTTTATCAGTTTTCACACACAGTATTTTTTCGTTTTGTGTTTTCTTATTAAAACCAATGCTGCTGTGAAATTCTTGCTAGAATTCTTGTCTCCCATGGCCCATGTGCAGTTGTCTCTAGGATATACAACTAGGAGTAGAATTTCTGGCTCAAAATATTTGCATCTTCAGCTTAACTGGACAATACCAATTTGTGCTTCAAAGTGGCTGTGTTAATCCACATTCCCATCAGCAGTAGGTAAGAGTTCTGACTACTTTATGTATTATTTCAAATTAGATTTGGCTGTGCTTGACAAAAACAAAGAAATGAACAAATGAATAACATTAGCTTCAACAAAAGTACAGTTTATTTCTCTTCATGTAGGTAAAATTCAGAGGTAAACAATTCAGTGCAGTGTGGTAGGTCTAAAATCATTAAGGTCCATCCTCAGGTTGTGTTTTTTTACCTTAAAAGGTGAAATGTTACAAGATTTTCATTCCCACCCTATGCTTACTGCTCTCTCTCTCTCTCCCTCTCTCTCTCTCTCCCGCCCCCCACTCGCCCCCACTCCCTCTTTCCAATCCTTACTCCCATCTAAGAGTAATTTGGAAAGTTAGCAACATTATTCCCCTTTATCCCTAGTACTTCAATGTATATTTCCTAAGAATGGGCCATTCTCTTACATAACCAAAGTACGATTACCCAAATCAGGAAATTTGACATTATACAGTACTATTACACTTTAGCCCATATTCATATTTAGTCACTTGTCCCAATAATGTCCTCATAGCTATCCTCTCACCTACTCAGTCCAAGATCTAATCAAAAGTTACATATTACATTTAGTTTCCATATCTCTATAGGTATATTTAATCTATAACATTTCCTCAGACCTTTGTCTTGGTCTTAAATTTGGGCTTGCATGATGTTTGCTCATAATTAGATTTTGATTAGGCATATGGGGAAGAAATAGCACAGAACTGATGGCATGTCCTTCTCAGCCAACTATATCAGGAGGGGCATGATACTGGTTTGCTGGTTATGTATCTCATACTGGCAATGATAAGTTGTATCACTTGGTTAAGGTTGTATCTGCTGGGGTCTTCCCACTGTATAAGTGACTGCTTTTCTCTTTCTAATTAATAGATAATGTATGAGTTTGGGACTATGTGACTATTCCATTCCTCATCAAACTTTTACCTATTAGTTTTAGCAACCTTTTTAAAGTATTATATGACACCACTATTCCTTTTCTATTGGTTCACATTTTACTGTAAGGAAGATCTTTCCCTTTTACCTTATGGTTTTCTTGTTTATATCAGTATGAACTTATGGACACTAATTTTATTCTATATGTTATATTATCATTATTTTGATATATAAGTTGTTCCAAATTTTTCAAGTGGGATCCCCTTTAAACTGTCTTCTGTACTCTTTTGCTATGTCTCCATTATTCTTTGAGCATTTCCTCATTTGCTGGAGCAAGATATTCTAGGCTCACTGTATACTTCCCTGTACTGGTCTAAAATTAGCCTTTTCTCCATGAGCCTAATTGCTTTTAGTAGACAGTGGCATTTTTAAACCAAAATCTGTGTACTAAGTGTGCTCACTGATGCTGGTGTATCATTGCATCTATGCTCCTTCAACTGATAGAACCAGGAAATTAGTGTTTCTAAAACACACATATATTTTATATATACCTATATCTATATTTTTAATCGTTATTTGTAAAGTGTTCATCTTGATAACTTTAATTCCACTTCAACACCATAAGTTAAATTCTAAGTCTTCTCCCTTTCCATATTTGAAACTCCTGTCTCTAACACTGAAGAAATCTGGTTTCCATTATTCTCAGTGTGTTTACTCATTTGCTCAATCGTAGACACAGAAGTTAGTTTTACATTACTCACTCAGATTATTATAAAAACTCACGCCTACTAATTATAATTTAATATTTCATAATTCTTTTTGAGATAAAATTCACATACAGTGAAATGTCCATTTTGATGAGTTTGTTTTTTTCAGACATATCTACACATGTAATGCATACCCCTGTTAAAGTATTGAATGTCATTCAAGAAAGGATTTTTGGGGGACCCCTTTTTAGTCAATCTTTGTGATACAATTTTCTGATTTTTTTTTTTTTTTGGCCATAGATGAGTTTTACCTGTTCTAGAATTTCATTTAAATTGAATTATAGTGTATGTGCTCTGTTGTGTCCAACTACTTTTGCTCAGCATAATGTCTGTGAGATCCATTTATGTTGTTTTGAGTGTCAGTAGTTTATTCTTCATTGCTGAGTAATACTTCATTGTATGAATATACTATGATTAGTTTATTCATTCTCCTGTTTGTGAATATTTGAGTTTCCATTTTGGACTGTTTTGAACAAAGCTGTTGTGAATTCTTGTACAAATCTTTTGTATGTATGCTTTTATTTCTCTGGTAATTGCTGGACAAAGGGCAGGTGAATATCTAACTATATAAAAAGCTATCAAAAAGTTTTCCAAAATCATTCTGCCATCTTACATACTCACCAGCAGTGTGTAAGAGTTTGAATTGCTCCAAATCCACACTAACATTTAGTGTTTTTAATTTTACCAATCTAGTGGGTATATAGTGGTATCTTATAATTTAATTTTGCATTTCTTTGATCACCAATGGCTCTAAGTACTTTTTCATGTGTTTAATAGCCATTTATATATCTTTCTTTGTTACATGTCAGTACAAATCTTTAGCCCTTTTTAAAAATTGAGTGATTATTTTTAGTCATTGGCTTGTGTTTTTTACAAGTTATTTGTCAGATACATATTTTTCAAATATTTTCTCTCCCTTTCTGTAGCTTGCCTTTCCATCTTATCAGTGGTGTTTTTTGGTAAGTTTTAATGATGTTGCCCTTTTTTTTTTTTTGACACAGAGTCTCGCTCTGTCATCCAGGCTGGAGTGAAGTGGCGTGATCTCGACTCACTGCAACATCCACTGCCTGGGTTCACGTGATTCTCCTGCCTCAGCCTCCCAAGTAGTAGCTGGGACTACAGGTGTATACTACCACACCTGGCTATTTTTTAAAATTTATTTTATTTTTTATTAGTAGAGACAAAGTTTCATCATATTGGCCAGGCTGGTCTCAAACTCCTGACTTCATGTGATCCACCCGCCTTGGCCTCCCAAAGTATTGGGATTACAGGAGTGAGCTACCACACCCAGGCCTGAGGCCTTCTTTTATAACTGTTGCTTTTTGTGTCCTAAGAAATGTTTGAGAGGATGTGGAGAAATAGGAACACTTTTACACTGTTGGTGGGAGTGTAAATTAGTTCAACCATTGCGGAAGATAGTGTGGTGATTCCTCAAGGACCTAGAAATAGAAATTTCATTTGACCCAGCAATCCCATTGTCGGGTATATATCCAAAGGATTATAAATCATTCTATTATAAAGACACATGCACACATATGTTCATTGTGGCACTGTTTACAATAGCAAAGACCTGGAACCAACCCAAATGCGCATCAATGATAGACTGGACAGGGAAAATGTGGCACATATACACCATGGAATACTATGCAGCCATAAAAAACGATGAGTTCTTGTCCTTTGTAGCGACATGGATGAACCTGGAAACCATCATTCTCAGCAAACTGACACAACAACAAAATCAAACACTGCATCTTCTCACTCATAGGCAGGTGTTGAACAATGAGAACACATGGACACAGGGAGGGGAGCATCACACACTGGGGTCTGTTGAGGGGGACTAGGGGAGGGACTGTGGGGGTAGGGAGTTGGGGAGGGATAACATGAGGAGAAATGCTAGATATAAGTGATGGGGATGGAGGCAGCAAACCACATTGCCATGTATGTACCTATGCAACAATCTTGCATGTTCTTCACATGTACCCCAGAACCTAAAGTGCAATAAAATATATATATATTAAAAAAAAGAAAAGAAATATTAACATGCCCTTGCCACCCCTCAACATGCACACCTGTAAAGAGATTCTCTTGTGGTTGCTTCTTAGACACTTGATAATTTTAGCTTTTAGATTTGTCTATAAATCAGTCCCTTCAAGCAGCTCTTTTTAAAATATTTGTCCAGAATTTATGATTGTTATCTGCAGAATGGTTCACCAGATAACAAAATCTACTTTACTGAAGTAGAGCCCTACGTCTTATCATTTTACACAGGAATGTTTACTTAGATATACCCATATCTAATATATTCCTTTTCTGATTGTCTTTTTACCTGCCATTTCTTATTGCAGCACATACCTTCTTTCTGGGTTCATTTACCTTCTTCCTGAGGTATAGCCCTTAAGATTTCTTCAGTGAGGGTCTATTGCTTGTAAACTTTCAGTTTTTATCTGAAATGTGTTTATTTTAACCTCAGTCTAAAACCTCAGACTCCCAGATAATTTTCCGGGAATACAATTATAGTTTATAAACTATTTCCTGTCAGTAATTTAAATATATTATATGCTGGTTTCCACTTTTCATTGTTGCCATTGAGAAGTGAGATATCAATGCTGTTTTTTACATGGTGAATTGTCAATCTCTCCAATCACGCTCAGGATTTTCTCATTGTTTGATGTTTTAAAGATTCACTCTGATGAGGTATGGCATATATGTGGATTTCTTTATATTTATGTTGCTTGAGATCATTATGCTTTCTGATTCTAGTGACTGATGTATTCCAATATTTCTTGAAAATTCACAGTAATTATCTCCTTGAATATTGTCTCTTATTTTCTGTATTATCACATCTAAAGCTAAGACTACATTAGATTTTTTCATTGTCCCCTCCATGCATTATTATTTCTCTCATGTATTTTTCATCTCTGTGTTTCTCTATGCTTTATTCTGGCTAATTTCTTTAGCTTTACCTTCTAGTTCACTAATTCTCTCTTTGTCTATGTCAAATCTGATGTTTAACCTGTCTATTGAATTTTAAATTTTAATTATTTTTCATAAGCAAGCTAATTGAATATTTTAAAATCTGCCTGGTTATATTTTGTAGCCCCTTTTTTCTGGCTTATATTTCTATTGCCTCCTTCCATCTTTACACATGTTAAACATACTTACTTTATATTCCAAATTATGTGATCCAAGTATTTGAAATACTGTGTTTCTTCATTAGATTTTTTTTTCTCTGTAATTTCTGTTTTTGGATTTCTAATTTTTCTCTGTAATTTGGTTTTGCTCATAGAATCGTGTTTACTCGTGGGGTTTTGATGACTTTTCTTTGTCTTTTCTATTGTAAGATCAAGTAAACTCGAAAATCTGAGTGAATTCTATGAGTTCAGGGTTGAAGATGCATTTTCCTAGAATGGACTTGAATTTTTTCACTGCTGAGTGCCTAGAAAGAAATACGAACTGTGAGGATCACTTTAATTTCTAAGCTTGGATATTTTTTTAACCTACATAGATGGCCTGATTTCAATCCCCATGCCAACCTGACAGCTAACCTGTGGTTATAAATTAGAGTGTTCATACATCCTGCTTTGCTCAAGGCAGTCCTAGTTAATGCCCTTTGTCCTTGTGTAATTACTAATAATGTCCTCTTCTACTGTCAGGAGAATTCTTGTTTGAATTATCAATTACATGTGCCCCTATTAAAAATAAGAAGAGAGACTTTTTGCCTATTCCAACCATACCCAAGACCGAACAGAATTTTTACTGTTTCTCCATTTGCAGGGCAGAATTTGTAGTTTACTCTTTCGCTGAAGGTGTTATCTCTTCCAGAATCCTGATTTTAAGTTGGGGTTTGCATTCTAGCTTCACAAATAAGATACTTTAGGTTTCCGGGGAATTGGCAGTTACCCTCAGGGCAGCCTCTGGCTTTAGCTTGTTTACGTCTCTGGATTCATGCTTCTGCTTAGTTCTTTGCCTCTGAGGATTTTCCTTTCTTTATTGTAGGCTCAGCTATATATTTAAAAGGATGTTGTAAATCTTTTATCTAGAATATTTAGTTGTTTGTTTGCAAGCAGATTTTTTTTCCTCCTAAAACAAAATTCCTGGACTCCACATAAATACTGGCTTAACTGCATTTGGTATTGAAAGAGCCAATTTTTCTAATGTTAAGTAGCCCAGAAACTTCAAACAGCAGATTTTCTATTTGAAAACTCTCACTTGTCCCACTTTGTTGAAAAGAGATAAACAATTTACTTGAAGGAAAAAAAAACATTTTTTAATGTTTTGTGTGCTCCAGAAAGGAACTGAGAGCATAAAATATAATCACTTTTGTTTTTCTAATAAAAGAAATAGGCAAGTGCTAGCATCGAAGATAAAAAGTACTATGGTTATATGCATTTTATAGATGAGGAAACTGAGGCCAGAAAGGCTAAATAACTTACCCATGGCCCACTATTAGTAAATCATAACATTGGAACCCACACCCAGCTTTTTTCTAATACTCATGCTATTAACAACTACCTCATCTGCCCCTTTACACAATTATATACATTCTTCTACCTCATCAACATAAAATGTATGCTCATGGAGAGAGTACTGCTACATTCCTATCTACTAGAGCCTTCCTAATATTTTGGAATATTGATACGTATCTAAAAGCTTCTTAGTAAACCATGTAAAGGATACACAAGGATAGGAAAAAAAAAGTATGTCAGCTCTGTAATAGATTATTAATACTACGGGAGAAATTCTGTCCTTTTAATCCTAAATCATAAATGCTTCCCATTTCTCCATCCTTCTTCTCATTCTCTTTTATCTCTCTGGAAAACTCTTCCCTGTATGTTTACCTGAAATTTCCTTGCTTATAGTTTTAGTACAGCTCAAATATTATGTCCAATTTTAAAAATTTTTCCAGGAATTTCATCCTGCACATAGACTTTCTCTGATAGACTAAATTCATTCGTCTGTGTTCCTTTGGCATTTTTACGTGTTTTATGATAACACTTATTAATTGTATTATGCTCAACCATATGAAATCACCATTTTTCTAAGTCAAAAAAAAATGGCTGAATGTCAGCAATGTCATATGATTTGACCTGTATTTATTTTGTATATGTATACGCCACTAGATGTAAGAGTGGGAGTCATGTGTCATTTACCTTTCTTTGTTTCTTTAATTTGGTGCCTGGATATATACTCAAAATATGCTTGTTTAATTGAATGAATGCCCATACTCCACAGGCAATATTAAAAAATATTAAACTCTGACATCTACTGCATGGACATTAACCAATCTAAACTGATACTGGCATTAAACAGCTGCTAAAGCTATGCCCATACTATCAGCTATGTGTCAGCAAAGCCTATGCCAAGGAAACATGCAGAAAAAAAGACTTTGGGGGTTATAGTGAACCCCTAAATGGTGTTCTAACATTTAATGCTTGAAATCTCTACAACAGTACCACCAAATATCACTTTGACCTTTAATGACAGGGAATCAGAATTTTCTAGAGTAACCAGTTCTATCTTTGAGCACATCTCATTCTAAAAAATTATTTCTCTAATTAGACATTACAGACTCATTCTTAATTTCCACAGAGCCTAATTACATACTGAAGGACCTTAGCATAGTCTGTTCCTCTAGATATTTGAATAGGGCCATCATACCTGCCTCTAAGTAATTTTTTCTAAAAACTGATATCCTTGTTTCCTTAAGCTAATCCTTATTTTTCATGATTCATATTCCCCCATTATTGTAGTATTCTCTTTTTGCTTAGCTGTGATACTCAGAGCTGAGCTGTGTAGGATATACCAAAGCAGAGGAGGGCATCTTTTAATCCAGTTTAGGTTATAGTTTGACAGAATGTTTGTTGTCCATGACAGTGGGATACACTAAGGCATTTCCTGCAGTATAAAATAAGTATAAGCCCAGTTCCAGGGAGCCATGCTCTAGGAAGAACAGACTAGGCAACTAGCACTACATTTTTTATCCTTAACCCTGGCTGTGCACCAGAGCTACTTGGAGAGCTTTTAAAAATCACAGATTCCTGAGCCCTATTCCAGACCTACTGAACACAGCCATCTAGACATGCGATCTTTGAAAAGGTCACGGGAAGCGTTATAAAATAGTGATTAAGAAAGAGTACATGCTCTGAGGCCAGATTACCTGGACTCAAATTCGTACTCATTATTTTATAAGTTGGTTAAATCCTCTGAGCTTTCTCGTCTCTAAAAAGGCGTAACAACCTTGAAGGGCTATTGTAGAGATTGAATGAGTTACCATAAGTAAAAAGCCTAAGAACCACTTAGTACTTGCGAAGTTAATATTATCTGTTATTATGACCTATGTGTAAATATTTGCTGCTGATTTTTATGCATAGGCTGAGATGACAGTCACCTCTGCCAGGAGGGACAGGGAGCAGGTGATCCTCGTATCTTTCTTGAGCAAGAATTCCTCATTCCTAATTCTCTCCTTCCCCATCTGCTTATCACCACAGGGAACTCACACAGGCTTCGGTTCTCAAGAGGCCATCAAAACATAACTGCTGCTGAGACAATACCTTTCCTTCTCCTTACTATACTCACTGAATGTTCTGGATCAGTGTACCTCACACCTTTGGATTTTATAAGCTACTTGGAAAAGTGAGTATATCAACAGATTTGCCAATGCATATTACCAGCAACAACGTTCAAATATATTGTCATAAAAGACATTGTTACATGAAAGAAGTGGCAACTGTGTAGTATCAGGATAAATAATGAGCCTACCATAATCAAGTTTACCCTACAGACTCTCTTTTTGTCTATGAGTATAGTTTCTTTAATTGCATATCTTTGTTAATTACAAATGGAGAAAATTTATTGTAGTTAACATAATCACTTTCTTTGCCTAAACCTTTACTTGCAGTTATAATTATGGCACATGCACAGAAATCCTCCAAATGCTACCTGAATAGAAAAAAGTGCCACTCTTGATTATAACTAAGTTTTGGCATATTTATGTTTCTCTGGCTTTACTTTTATTTACTAAGTTGAATTCATTTTGATAGTCTCTTTTTGTAGAAATTTATGTAGCCATATTTTAGAATTTTAAAATAAGATCTATTTTCCTATACAAGTATTTCTTGTTTTAGCTAATGAAAATTTTGCCAATTATACACTGGAAAAATATCTGTCGGTAGTTAATGCTACTAGAGACACCAGAGCATTCTCCCCACTATTAATCTATGGATAATAGAAGGCCCTTTTCTTAAGTACACACAGAAGAAAGAATCGAAAAAATACTGGCTATGACACCAAATGAATTGCCTTCCTCCCATACTACTGTGCCCTTGTAACCTAGGGCATGTAGAGCAGGCTGGCAGCCATCGCATTACAGATTTAACAGTGTTGGAATCTCTCGGTCCTGTAACAGGTTGCCTGATGGATTGGTGGGTAATGTACTTGAAGAGTGCATTACTGAGCTCTAGACTAATGGCTGCCTCTTGCCTATGGCCTTTATGGTAGATCATTCATTGTGCTGCCTCATCAGCTTCCTGCCAGTCTGTATCTGGCATGAGCACTGCCTGTTCCAAAGCTGATTAATACCCCGGGAATGAGTCCCACTGCAGGTCTCAGAGTGGATTACACAAAAGTGGGAATGTTCTGGTGCTTGGGAACAGCACAGCTTTCCTTTCATGAATAAAACAGAAAAAGAAAATCTTTATATATTGTCAAAGTAGAGGTCTGCACAAATTATAAATTTTCTAAATTGCTGTTGATTACAATTAGCATGTTAAAGGAATAATAATACACATTAAATATCAGACTCTTTGGTGGTTTAAGCAGCAGCAGATTTCTTTAGATTCAGTTTCCTGAAATTGTGTGTGTGAAATAAGAGCCAAGGAACAAAAGCAAATAATAGAAGACCACATGTAACTCAGGATTAAGTGCAGACTGTAATTCTAGGGGAATTTGGAGGAGAGGGAAGTTGACGGTGACCAGAGATACAAACGCCATGGAGGAAATGCAGGTTAAGCTGACTCTTAAAAGCTAGAATTGGATAGGCAGTGGGGAAGGTGGGTATGACAAGTCAGAAAATAACATGAGCAAAAGCATGAAAGTATTAAAGAGCATGACATATTAATGGACTAGAAAGAAGAAAAGCCTGACCAGAGCAGAGAATATGGGTTTGGAAGTAGAAGTAGTAAAAAATCAAGCACAAGCCGACAGGACTTCTGATAGTGTGATAGGCTGGCTCACCTAAAAGACATCCTGCTATAATGACCTAGAAATGGTATGTATAACGTAGAATATATTTTCTTTGGAATATATGGCTGACCTTCTAGAAAAATAAAAAAAAATTTGCAGGGGTCAAAAATGACCTAGAAACTTAAGGAGTGATAAACACATGAACCAAGGCTGCAGCTCACCTGAGACATTGCACCTGATGAGAGCTAGCGGTTATTAGTCTTGGAAATTTAGAAGCTTGAGTTAACATCTGTGAGTGGACAGATAATGAGAACTTGAGTCCACATAGGCCAAGAACTGAGCTACCACTTGCTTTGCACTCCCTCCTTATAAAGCCAGGACCTTTAAATCCTTGACTGCACAGGGAAATGACAAGGAAACTTGTCAGTCTTTGAGTGTTTATAAAAGATGTTTTTTAAATTGAGAATAATAATGATCAGTTATATGTAAGTTTGGAGAACAAATTATTTATAGGACCTGCATGGTTTAGGTAATTATGTAGGCCAAAAAATAACATAAGAATTTGTCCTGGAACATTAAAATCCCTTGAAAGAACTAACACAAAACTCTTTGGAAGGACATTTTACAGATAAAACCCATTGAGGATTAGCTCTTTAGTCAATATTTTCTAAAACTAAAGGAAAAAATCCATAAGAAATGGCAACTATTAAACATAATAGCAGAATTAAGCTCCTCAAACAGCCAATAAAATTTATCTAGTGAGATAGAACAAATGGAGAGAGGTAATGAAAAGAGAATGACAATTTTCCAGAACAGATAAAAGCTGTGAGTCTTCAGATTCAGGTAACATAACAAAACCTGAGTATAATAACCTACTCCAAGATACCCTATAGTGAGATTTCAGAATAGCAAAGACAAAAAGAGAACCTTTTAAGTGACCAGAGAATTTAAAAAGAGACTGGTGAAAAAGGTATAATAAGATTTACAGCAGGTTTCTCAATAGCAACAACAGAAGTGAGAGGGCAATGGAGTAGTAGCTCCATTGAGGAAAATTTGTTTTCCAATGAGGAAAAGAATTAAAACTGTCAACCTGAGATTCTGTACTTCACTAAATTATTCAAGTGGGAGGATTTTAAATATTATATTTTCAGACAAATAAAACTAAGAGTTTTACATACTTTCTCTGGAAAAAAATAATGTTCTTCAGAAAAAGAACTCAGAAGCAAGGTGGATAAGGAAAGAAACAATGCTGAGCAAAGAAAATTACAAACATATGGGTAAATCTAAATAATTTTTAACTGTATGAGACAATAATAATAAGACAGAATCTTGCTCTGTCTCCCAGGCTGGAGGTCAGTGGAGTGATCTCGGCTCACTGCAACCTCTGCCTCTTGGGTTCAAGAGATTCTCCTACCTCAGCCTCCTGAGTAGCTAGGATTACAGACGCACACCACCACACCTGGCTAATTTTTGCATTTTTAGTAGAGACAGGTTTCGCCATTTTGACCAGGCTGGTCTCAACTCCTGACCTCAAGTGATCTGCCCTCCTTGGCCTCCCAAAGTGCTGGGATTACAGACGTGAGCCACCATGCCTGGCCAACAAAAAATCATTTTTAAAAACACTTTAGCAATGCGGTGGCATATACCATGTTCACAAATGAAAATGCTTAATATTCTAAAGATTTAATTTCTCCCAAAATTAGCCTATAAATTCAGTGAAATTCACATAAAAGCCCATGGAAGTTGACAGACAGCTTTGCAGTAGATTACAGTATCTCATAGGAATAGTGGTGTCGCATAGATTTTCTTTCATTGTTTACAGGGCCATTCTTATATGTTTGGTTTGCCATATGAAATTTAGTATCAACTTGTCTAATTCCATAAAATTGCTTGCTGAAATCTTATTGGGATTATATTTAATTTATAAATCAACCTAGGGAGAAATGACATTTCTGTAATGTTGAGTTGCATTATCCAAGAATAAGTGATGTATTTCCTTTTGTTCTACTTTTTCCCAGAAGTCTCCTTTGGAGTCTTTGGGGGAGTGTTTTTTAACATTTTTTCTATAAAGTTTTACACATTTATTGTTTTATTTACAAGCATTTAGTATTCTTTATTGATACTGTAAATGAGGCTTTGTCTTCTATTATGTCTTCTTTTTATTATTTGTGTATACAAAGGCTATTGATTTTGTATGTTGACTTCAAGTCTTGCTACCTCACTGAATTCTTTTATTGTTTGATTTAGTGTTACCATTTTTTCTGGGATCACCTAGGTATACTATCATATCATTTGCAAATAGAAATAGTCTTATGTCTTCTTTATTTATTCCTATGCCTGTAATTGACTTTTTTTGTCTAATTGCATTAGCTTGTACCTCTAGTACAATGTTTAATATAATAAAGGTAGTGGCCATCTTACTTTGTTCCCGATCTTAGTGGAAATGTCTATAGTGTTTTCACATGACAAAATAATGACTTTAAGATTAGGTATATAAATTTTATCATGGTTATAATATATTCTATATTCAAGAATATAGTCTTTGTATTCTTAAGTGTTATTCTAGTGAGTTGATGTTGAATTTTGTCAAAGCTTTCTCTGCATCTATCGAGGTAATCATATGATCTTTTTCTTGTAAATATGGCATATAGTATTAATGGGTTTCTTTTTATTGAATCATCCTTGCATTTCTGTAATAAATCCCACTTGATCATAGAGTATTCTTTTCTTTTTTTTTTCTTTTTTTTGAGATGGAGTCTCACTCTGTCACCAGGCGCCAGGCTGGAGTGCAGTGGCGTGACCTCAGCTCATTGCAACCTCCACCTCCTGGGTTCAAGCAATTCTCCTGCCTCGGCCTCCCGAGTAGCTGGGACTACAGGCGCGTGCCACCATGCCCAGCTAATTTTCCTGTATTTTTAGTAGAGACGGAGTTTCACCATGTTGGCCAGGATGGTCTCGATCTCCTGACCTCCTGATCCTCCCACCTCGGCCTCCCAAAGTGCTGGGATTACAGGCGTGAGCCACTGCGCCCGGCCAGAGTATTCTTTTCTTAACGTGGTTAATGTGGTGTTGGTTTCTGTTTGCTAATGTATAGTTTCAAATTTTTGCATCAGTTTTCATTGGCTATGGACACTGGACGATTCTTCTCTCTTTCTGTACCATACAGGTTGAGCAACCCTAATGCAAAAGTCCAAAATCAGAAATGCTCCAAAGTCTGAAATTTTTTTGAGTGCTAACATGATGCCACCTGACTTCATGTGACTCCACACCTGACTTCATGTGACAGATTACATTTAAAATGCAGTCAAAACTTTATTTCATGCATAAAGTTACTTAAAATGTCATATAAAATTACCTTCAGGCTATATGTATAAGGTGTATATAAAACATAAATGAATTTTATGTTTAGACTTGGGTCCCATCCCCAAGATGTGTATATGCAAGTATTGTAAAATCTGAAAAAAAAAAAAAAAATCCCGAACCTGAAACACTTCTGGTCCTACGGATTTTGGATAAGGGATACTGAGTCTGTGTTTGTCTGGCTTAGATAAAAGGAGTTTTCAATGCTGTGGAATGATTTGCAGAGCACTGAGACCTATTGCCCTTTAAAGGATTTATAGAATTCCTATGTGAAAACATATGGGCTTGATGATTTCTTTCGTAGGATAGTTCCTTAAAAACTTACACTATTTTGTCTATGAATATTGGTCTGTTTTAGCTAACTCTACTGTCTGTATTTAAATTATTCCTTCATCTAAATTTTGAAATTTATTTGTATGGAGATCTGCAAAATCTCATGAGTTTTTATTTTAATTTATTCTGTAATTGTTCATAGTAATTTCTTAGATTCTTCATATTTCTGTGGTATCAGTAATAATGTCTCTTCTTTCATTCATAATTTTGAGTCTTTAGTTACTCTTCTAAAGGCTTGTCAGTTTTTATTTAAATCAATGGAATAAGAGGTAAACCAAAAATAAGAGTTAAAATGTATGAAAGAAGGCAAAAGTATTAATTTTAGGAGCATCATTGTTTTCCTGAACTTCCTAAACCATTAGAACTAATAAGAGATGTTAACAAAGTATACAAAATCAACATACACAAAAATTAATAGCTAATGATTCTATTTATATGAGGTTCAAGAATAGGCAAA
This sequence comes from Cacajao melanocephalus, assembly GCA_963573385.1. Taxonomy (NCBI): domain Eukaryota; kingdom Metazoa; phylum Chordata; class Mammalia; order Primates; family Pitheciidae; genus Cacajao; species Cacajao melanocephalus. Next base: position 104,628 of record CAUYLG010040311.1, on the reverse strand, counting down.
ATTAATATCTGGTGATATAACAATGGGTGCTCTGAGGGAGACTTGCTTGAAAAGGAGTTAAAGTTTCAGGGGAGCAGGGAATGCAGATGTTTTAAATTTTGATTACAGTGTTGAGTAATAGATGTATACTCTACATTTAAGATATGTGAATTTTACTATATGCAAATTGGAATCATACAGTGTGTAGGCTTTTAAGACTGATTTCTTTCACTTAGCAATATGTTTTTAAGGCTTTTTCATGTCTTTTTGTGCTTTAATAACTAATTTCTTTTTGTTGCTGAGTAATATTCCATAGTGTAGATGTACCATAGTTACTGTGTCCATTCACGCATTAAAAGACATATTGGTTGCATCCAGTTTTTGACAATTGTGAATAAAGCTGCTATAAGTAAAAAATATATATATATATTTTTATTTATTGTTTCAGAAAACAATTCTTGGTTTTATTGATCTTTTATTCTGTTGTTTTTCTGATCTCTTTTATTTATTTCTTCTGTGATCTTTATTATTTCCTTGCTTCTTCTGACTTTAGACCTAATTTGTTTTCTAGTTTCTTGGGTGTAACGTTCGTTAGGTTGTTTATTGTGATCTTTCCTTTTTCTTAATGTAGGCATTTATCATAATAAACTTACCTCTTAGAACTGTTTTTGCTGCATACCACAAGTTTTGGTAGTTGGGTTTCATTTTTGTTTGTCTCAACATACTTTTTGATTTCCCTTTTGATTTCTTCTTTGACCCTTTGATCACGAGTGTGTGGTTTAGTTTCCATATATTTGTAAATATTTCCATTTTACTCCTGTTTTTGATTTCCAATCATACCATTGAGGCTGGAAAAGAAACTTCATGTGATTTCAATCTTAAAATTTTTAAGAGTTGTGGCCCAGCACATGGTCTTTCTTGGAGAATGTTCCATGTGCACTTAAGAAGAATGTGTATTCTGCTGATCTTCAATGAAATGTTCTGTATATGTATATAAGGTCTTTTTGGTCTATAGTGTTATTCACATCAGCTGTTCCCTTATTGATTTTCTGTTCTATATATTGTTGAAAGTGGTCTAAGTCCCCTACTATTGTTGTGATCTTGTCTCTTTCTCCCTTTACATATTTGCTTTATATATAGACAGTCCCTGATCTAAGATGGTTTAACTCACAATTTTTTTACTTTATGATTTGGTGAAAGTGATACAGTAGAAACCGTACTTTGAGTGCTTAAGTAAAAACCAATCTGTTTTTTACTTTTTGTACAAAAATTTAGTATTTGATAAGTCACATGAGATATTCAGTACTTTATTATAAAATAGGCTTTGTGTTAGATGTTTCTGCTTAATACAGCATAATATTAAGTGTTCTGAGCACATTTAAGGTAGGCTTGACTAAGCTATGATGCTTGGTTAGTTAGGGGCATTTTCAACTTACCGTATTTTCAACTTATGTTGGGTTTATCAGGACACAAGCCCATCATAAGTTGACAAGTATTTGTATTTAGATACTCCAATGTTGGGTGCACCAAACCTTATATTTCTGGTATAGAACCACTAGGTAATTATGTATCATCTTTTTATTTATTATTAGATGCAATTTGATAAAATCTTGTTTTGAATGTTTGCATCTACATCCATGAGGAATATTAGTTAGTAGTTTTCTTTATTTCTAATGTCCTTCTCAGGTTTCTAATCCTTGTAATTTCCAAGGTAATCCTCGTTTCATTGAATGAGTTTGGAAGTGTTCTGTCCTCTTCAATTTTCTGAAAAGTTTATATAGAATTAGTATTGCTTATTTGAATGTTTGATAAATTTCTCCTGTGAAGTAATTCGAACTTAGAGTTTTCTTTGGGGAAGACATTCAAATCAAATATAATCTCTTCAGTAGGACTTTTGAGTTCTCTATGTCTTTTGAGGGAATTTTGCTAGTTTGCGTATTTAAAGAAATTTTTACATTTGACTTAAGTTGTTGCATTTATGACTATAAAGTTTTTAAAAATTATATACCCGTACTAGTCTTCTTGTGTGGAATATGTAATGATGTCTCCTTTTATATTCCTGATGTTGGTAGTTTGTGTTTTCCCTCTTTTCTTCCTGGTTAGTCTAGGTATACATTTATCAAATTTATCGAACTCTTCAAATAACTTGCTTTTGTCTTTTCATTTTCTCTATTGTTTTTCTTTTCTTCTATTTCATTGAATTCTGCTCTGATTGTTGTCAGCTCTTTTCTTCTATTTATATTGGGTCACATTTGCACATTTTTCTTTTTTCTTAAGGTGTTTGAGGTCCTTAGTTTAAGACCTTTAGTTTTTTTCTAATATAGGCATTTTATGCTATAAATTTTCTCCTAGATACTACTTTAAAGATATTCTGCAAGTTTAGATATTTCCTTTTTATCCAGCTCAAAATAATTTCTAACTTCCCTTTGAATTTTTTCATTGATCCACATGTTGTTTTTTATATACGTGTTACTTAGTTTCCGGATATGTATGGGCTGTAATATGTGTTATTATCAAAGTTGATCTTGAATTATTGTAATAATTCACATGTAAATTTAAAAGCTTTAATGTTATAATTTCATTTATCCCCTTCTTGGTGCTGTTTGTTTGCATATTTTAAAACTATTCATAAAATTATCATTTTTGCTTTCAAACATCAATTGTCTATTAAAGGAAGTAGACAAAAAGTATTTTTATATTTACCTGCTTTTTATTTTATTTATTTATTTTTACCATTTTCAGTGCTCTTCATTCCTTCCTATAGGTTGGAGTTTGTATTTAGTATCATTTTCTTTCAACTTGAAAACCTTTCTTTAGCATTTCTTATACTGTAGGTTTGCCGTTGATAGATTGTCTTAGCTTTTGTTGATCTGAAAATATTTTTATTTTGCTTCCATTTTGAAAGCTCTTTTCACTGGCTATCAAATTCTTAATTGACAATTTTCTTCTGTTAGCACTAAAAAAATGTAGTTCCATCTTTTCCTGATTCTCATTGTTTCTCAGGGAATCAACCATATTATCATTGTTTCCTTTCTGGGACTTCGGTTACGTGTATGTTAATTGCTTTGCTCTATTCAGTGTTGTTGCTGTTTTTTTTTTTGAGACAATCTCACTCTGCCGCCAGGGTGGAATACAATGGCACAACCTTGGCTCACTGCAACCTCTGCCTCCTGGGTTCAAGCAATTCTCCTGCCTCAGCCTGCAGAGTAGCTGGGACTACAGGCATGCACCACCACGCCCAGCTAATTTTTGTATTTTTAGTAGAGACGGGGTTTCACCATATTGGCCAGACCAGTCTTGATCTCTTGACCTTGTGATCCACCCACCTAGGCCTCCCAAAGTACTGAGATTACAGGTGTGAGCCACTGTGTCCAGCCCAGTGTGTTTTTCTTAATCTTTTTTGTTGTTGTTTTTGCCTCGGTTTGGATAATTTATCTTGGGCTATCCCAAATTCCCTCGTCCTTTTTCCTGCAGTGTCCAGTATGCTGTTAAATATATCTAATATGCTTTTCATATCAGTTATTTCATTTTTAGTTCAGAATTTCCATTTGGTTCCTTTTAAAGTTTCAGTTTCTCTGTTGAAATTACCTCTCTGTTCATAAATTCTGCCATTTTGTGCTCTAAACTTTTGAACATATTTATATTGATTTTAAAATCCTGATCCACTTATTATACTATCTGAGGCATCAGTCTGTTTGTTAATGTTTTTTTTCTCTTGGTTGTGCATCAAGTTTTTTGCTTCTTTACATGAGTCATGGTATTTTCTTATATGCCAGACATTGTGTATAGACAAAAGGTGGGAAACTTAAGCATGCTTTGTCTTGTTTTGTTTGAGTTTTCCTCGCAAGAGGGTATACGCTTTCTTATGTCTCGCATCTAAAATGAGAGGTGATATAATTTAAACTTTTTGAGGGGTCAAGTTAATCTGTGACTAAGCTACAGCCTTAATAAAAATTAATCTCACCTTTGATAGCACAGGCCTCGATCTCCGAGGCTGCCTCCACTGAGAAACTAATCCCTCTTATTTTATCAGTATTTGAGCTTAGAGGAGGTTGGCCTGTAATTTCAGCTATTTTCCATTCTTTGTATTTAGCTTCACTAGAGTACTATGACACTAGGTAGGCTCCAGGAACCCTAAGGATGTAAAAGATTATTCATAGTCTTCACTCTCTTAAGCCCGCCTTCACTGTTGCTTTCTCAGCAAAATTTGGGGTGGAGAAAGGATTATTATGCCATGAAAATTACTGGTATGTATGGGGCTCCTCCACACTTTAATCTGCCCCCATCAGCCTTCACTATTGCTACTAGGTTGACTGATTACCTTTTGACTCCAAAAAATCTTTTCATCTTTTATAGGATTTTTCTGCTTACCTTTGAAGGGTTCCATTTTCTAAAAATGAGTTCATCAAAACTACCTTGCACTCACCAGTCTTTAATAGTTCCCTACATTAGTATGATCTTTATTTTATTTTCATGTTACCACAGGGCAAAGGCCACCTGTGACTTTTTACATGCTAGCTAGCTAGATGTAAAACTGTGTGCTTTCATTCTTATATGCATTTTATGGCTGTCCTCAGAATCTCAAAGAGATCTACAAAAAAAAAAGAAAAAGATTAAAAAACATAACTGTAGGGCAATGAGTTACTGTGGAAGAACTTTAGGCAGAGTAATGACCTAGCTAGGCTTATGATTTAGGAAAATTCTGTAGCAGCTGTATGGTTTCTGCATTCAAGTGGTAAGTGAATAGAGATAACTGAAATTTTTTATAAGTGATTGTTATAGTCTGGACTAAAGATAATAACCTTAACCGAATCTAATCTGGAAGAATGTAGACGAGAGAACCATTTTGAGAAATTAAGATCTGTATCTATGGCAGTATGGAGATGCAGAAGAATGGAGATTATTAATGGAAAATAAGATTACAAGATTGTCTAAGGTCTGTTTATGAACTTGACAGAAGGTTTTTAAAATTCAGTAGGTCTTGAGGATTTTTTAGCAGAGAAATTTGAATATTAAAGTCGTGTTTTAAAAATAGTCTAGAAATGGCGAGAAGAATTGATTACAGAGGAAAATAAATTTAAGAAAGGAAAACCCAACTGAGGGGTATGTTGGTATAAAACACAGGACTTACTAAAGGCCTGAGCTACAGAAGTATAGCAGAAATGGAGATGGAAGAACAATAATGATAAGCAATAATCATCTTAATAAGTTTATTACTTTCCATATTATAAAGGGGCACATAATTACTAGTCAAAAAAATTAATTGAACCTGTCTTACCATATTCAAAGTGACTATGCATCTTGGCATTTGGTACCATATTACTAAGTAATTACTCAGTGTGCAATAGGAGAATAAAAGAAAAATAAACGAATTAAAATTATTAAAAACTTAATAGTATCTGACTGCAATTAGAATCCAAACTAATAAATAAAGCCTCATAGATTCTGAAGAGTATTTCCTATTAAAAGTATTTTAAATGGGAACAGAATTATGGTTTCAATAATATAAAAGAATACTGCAATTAAATATACAATTATAAAAGGTAAAGGATTATAATCCTGCTTTTCAACTACTATGAGAATATTTTTCTAGATCTAGTCACACTTTTCCGTAAACAAAGGCTTTCTGCAATCTGAAAGTGAATCCTGAACCATCTTGAATTACAAAACAATGAGTCCTCTCCATCTTCCCTCTATGGCAAGGTTCAGCAAACTTTCACTGTAAAAAGCTAGATAATAAAAGTTTTAGGCTTTGTGGGCCATACATTCTGTCTGAAAGCTACTCAGCTCTGTCGTTATAGCATGAAAGTAGTCATAGACAATGTGAAATTAAAAACCTGGCTGTGTTCCAATATAACTTTATTTATACAAATAGGTAGTAGCCATTGTTTGCCAACCCCTGCTATACAGTCTTATCTGTATGGGAGAATCTTGGAGGCTTGACTTCCAGTATGGTCTAGAGAAGTGCTCTTTAATAGAAATGTAATGGAAGCCACATAAAAATTTTAAATTTTCTAATAGCTACCTTAAAAGAAGGTGAAATTCATTTTAACAATATATTTTATATAACTCAATATATTATATATTATCATATCAACATGTTAACATTAGAAATTATTAATGAGATATTTTACTTTCTTTTTTTTCATATTAAGTCATTAAATCCTGATGTGCATCTGACACTTACAGCACATCTCAAGACACAGCAGCCATATTTCAAGTGTTAAATAACCACATGTGGCCAATGGCTACCATATTAGAAAGTACAGCTGTAAACACGTCATTGCTATCCCAGGTTTGAGTGCTTCTCCTCCAGACTGGAAATTACCCTCTGGTAAGACCACTTCTCACCTAGCAAGGTGTTTCTGGTACCCCTTCCTTTCCCTGGCCTCATCTTCATCAGCCTTACCACTTGAAAATGACCCAAGCAATGCTTCTCAGAGTTTAATATGTATAATACTCACCTGGGGATCTTGTTAAAATGCAGATTCTGGTTCTGTAGGTAAAGGACAGGACCTGAGATTTTGCCAACAGTGTAAAAGCATTCCTTTTTCTCCACAACCTTGCCAGCATCTGTTATTTTTTGACTTTTTAATAACAGAAAACATATGGAATTCTTCATAAATTTGTGTATCTTCCTTGCACAGGGGCCGTGCTAATCATGATAATCTTCTCTGTATTATTCCAATTTTATCGTACGTGCTGCAGAAGCGAGAACTGAAATATTATTAATAAGAAACTTTACATTCTTTTTTGTACTGTCTTCAAAATCCAATATATGTTTTATACTTAGAGTACATCTTAATTTGGGCCAGCTACATTTAAAGGGCTCGGTAGGCACATATTTGCTAGAGACTGTTGTATTGGACAGTGCAGCTCTAAGTTCATCATCAGACCTGTGTGCTTATCCCTATGTGGTTCTGTACATCTCCAAATCTGACCCAGTTTCTCATCTCTTCTTATTCTCCCAAAGCCTTTTCCCATATTGTCTGGAACTCATGGTCTTTCATTAGGAGGGAAAAAAAACCAAAACTCTATTATTAATCTCACCTCAAAAATGTTTCTTTCAACTTCTTGTTCTAACCCAAACCTGGTTATCCCTTAGCACCCTACTTCTCCTCCTACTCTGTTTGAAGTGGTGGCTGCTGCTTCTCACATATCTTCAGGGTCTTGATGTGGGATAGATGCCATCCTTTTGCCTCACTGCTCTGTTCAGGCCCTTTCTCCTCCTCCTCCTCTCAAAAACCCATTCCTTTGAATCACATGCCAATAGATTGTGGTATCTGCTATGTCTCCTTTTTTGTGGTCATTTGTTCAATCTCCTGCTTAAGCAGTTTATGTAGTCAGCATTTGATTGATCATGTTCTTCTCCACCACTATACCTCTTAACATTTTTGGTGACTTCAGCATCTGCCTGATTCTTTTACCTCCTCACTTCCACTCATCTTTTCCTCTATCCCTTCTCAGATACCCATCACACCACATCCAAAATCCTGATTTAAGAATTCCATTTAAAAATGTTTCTAGCTCACTCAAAGTTCAGAATTCATTTGCCAATAATCCTTCAGCCACATTGTACCTACCCATCAATTAATTCAACCTCATATTTCCTTCCTCATGTTATCATTTCTCATGTCACCAATAATAAATTCCGTGGTCCATCACTATAATTAACCTGCTGTATATCCCCTTGCCTCTCTTTCCCTTATACTTGCTGGTAACCCAAAGCTGACAAATCCAACATTTCACCTACTCTCACCCTTACCTGAACAGCTAAATGTGGTTAAGGAAAACATACAATCATACTTACTGGTCTCTTTAAAATTTCTTACTACAAATCTTAAATCATCCTTGGTATTACTCAGTCTTAGTTGATAACTTCATGGCTTATTTCACTGAGAAATTAGAAACTATCAAGAGAGAACCTATTCCTCCCACAACCAAATCTACCACCTATCATCTCTATCTTCCCTCCAGCTACACTGAATGGCATGTCCCTATTCCTGAGGCCAGTGCCTTGGCTTGGGAATTGGATTCCATCTCTTCCTAAAGCCTTGGTCCCTGCAATTATACACTCTCTTACACATCATTCTTTTCCTTTTTTATCATAATTGTTCTTAATGATACACAAACATGCTATGGTTGCTTCCAACATAAACAAAACCTTTATCTAAATAGAATCCTCCAACTAACACCCATTTATCTGCTCTCCTTTCTAACTCATCAGTAGAGTTGTCCATACTTGTTGACTCCATTTTCTTCACCACCATTTCCCAATTTGTCCTCCAATCAAGCTTTTGTTCTTCTTACTTCAACGGAACTCTATGGTCAAGGTGGCCAGTGACTTTCATCCTGCCAAATCAAATAACTAGTACTCAGTTCTCATTTTCTAATACTTTTGGTGGCATTTTATACAGCTGATACTCACTCCTTCCTTTTTCCAATCTCTGCTGTTTGTGGTGATTTCTGGTTATTCTGCTGAAACACTGGTCACTCCTTTTCTGTCTCCTTTGATGCCTCCTTTTCCTCTTCCTGACCTCTACTTGTTGGAGTGCCCCAAAGCCATCCTTAGGCCTTTTCTCTGTGTAAACTCACTTTTACAATGATCCCATCCAGTTACATGGTTTGAAATGGTATCTATAAGCTTATAATAACAAAATCTAGGTTTTCTCTTCATTCCAGACTTTCTGTGAGCCTCCCTCTATCTATACTTGCATGTTTAGTGGTCATCTCAAATTTAATCCTGCCAAACTGAAGCTTTTTATTTCATCTTCAGTTTCCTCCCCCTTCTGTCTTCTGCCATTCAGTTAAAGGCTTACTATTCATTCTCTCATCCAATTCCTGTATGGGCTCCAAAGCTCTATCTTCAAAATATATCCTCAATCCCACTACTTCTTACCACCTCCACTGTTATCACTTTAGTCTAAAGGACCATAATCCATAATCGTCTCTTGCTCAGATTTCTGATAACTTCCTATGTGGTTTTCTTGCTTTCTTTCTGCTACCCCATCCCCACCCTTCAGTTTAGTCTTTATAAAACACCAGCCATGATTGTAAGGTACCCTTTGGCTAGAATAAAATTCACCCTCCTTATCATGGCCTTTAAGTGTCTACTTTTCTTGTGTACTGGGGTACTGCCTATTTCTCCCACCACTCTCTCCCATGTTACTCTACTCCAGCCACACTGGCTGTATTTAAATTTTTAAATATGCTAAACTTGTTCTGGTCTCAAAGCCTTTACATTCTGTGTGGAACACTCATCCCTGAGATCTTCATAGGGCTTGCTGTTTTACATAATTAACGCCCCAGTTTGAATGTCAGTTCCTAAGTAATAGATTACCCTGTTTCAAATAATTCCCTTTAATAATCTCTACTCTTTCACATTGGTTAATTTTCCTTCCTAGCTCTTATAGCTATCCAAAGTTCTGTTTTTAATTAACTGTTTATTTAATTAATTGTTTATAAATTTTTAAATTCTTCACTAGAAAGAAAGCTTTGTGAATGAAGGGATGCTGTCCTACTCACTGCTGTGTCTCCTTCATCTAGAACACTACCTGGCACACAGTGAATAGTGAGTAAATGAGTCTGAAAGATCTCAGGAAACAGATTACGTAGCTGATGAAATCAGAATTAGTTGTTTGAATTGTCTTCTAAACCTTCTAAGAACAAAAGGCTCTAGTACAAAGTAAGCCCTACAACCTAGACCATATCAGGAGCTTGTTCCAATGCTCATTAGTCGTTGGATGCAGAAATTCCCAACGATTCCTGCTAATCAGCTAATTTGCCTGTTTCCATCAACAGTTACTGCGTATTTGTTTCTGCTGCCCAGTCTTCACCTAACTTGCCTTACAAGAGCTTGCTTTTAAACCGAGAATTTCTTTGCTTGCTTTGCCATATCCTTGCTTGGCTTTTCTTTCTTTAACAAGCACAACAGCATGCTGCTGCATCTTCAAAGAGTAAATTAATTCTGTCCGCAAAAGGGTCAAGTGCTAGAAAGTGCATAGCCATGCAGTTTGCATGGCAGGATACAGAAGATATGATGCTAATAAGATTCTAAGATGAGAACAGCAGACTGTCTCTGGGGATTCAGATGAAGGGGTCTGTAAATTTTAAAAGAAATGGTCTCCGAAAACTAATGATGTCTGCTTTCCAATTCATTAATAATGTGGAGTGGGGAGATGGGAGTGAGATCCAGGCCATGCTTTGAAATATCAAAATGTAACGAGGAAGAAAACAGTAAGAGCCATCTCAATGGGGTCATAAAGCTGGGAGAAGGAGGCAAAACGTAAGAAAATGTGGTGGTGCTATATGGAAGGGAGGGAATCAGTCCACCCCATGTGTGTACATTTATGTGTATATAGTACCTTTATCTGTACATGAGTAGATACAAAGTTGTGCTAGAAAAAATATACTGCAACATTGATAAGGCTTTTGCAATTTTCATATTTAAGGTGACTCAATATTTCAAGTATTGTAAAAACACATCTAAACTGTCTGCCTTCCCATATTTACAAACCTTGCCCTTCACCTCTTTGCGTTGCATACAAGGAACTGAGTAATAAGAACCTCAGCCTTGTTTGTAGTTAATAGTGGAAGAAAAAACCTTCAGGCAAAGCCTAATGAACCAAGAGCAATTCTGAGCTCTCCTCTGTAATATCTGCCGAGGCAGTGTCTTTCCAAGGGCTGCCTGGACATATCGTGTGACCTTGCTGCTTTACATCATTAAAATTTCCCATTACTGGAATGGTGTTTGCATGGAGGGGCTGTTGTGCAGATATTATGGCTGAGTTTCTCCCTGCTGCCTTCCGTGTTTGCTCTAATAGAAAATGCCTCTCTGCGTGAACAATACCCGCGAGCTGGGAGGTGTGCAGCAGCAGGAGAGTTTAGCTTTGGCTTTTATTTTGACAAAGCTATCACATTTTGCAGATTGAGGTTATGGTCTTTCTTCTATCTCTGTATTTTATCTGCATGATATTTTCTGATCTCCCTTTTAAATCCCCATTAGTTAGGATTGAGGCTCTGGGGTGGCAGTCTGCCTTGGAGCCAGGATATCGTCAGCTTTTCTTACAAGCCACTAAATGACTGATTCAGTGGGGTTCAGTCATGTGGAACCTTTCCAAGGGGCCTAACCTCAGAAAGGAGACTCTTCTGTGCCAGATTGAGGCCTAGGGGGTTAGTGCAACCCCCAAGGGGCCAACAATTTTAAAAGCAAAAAGAACTGCTGCCTCATTTTCTAGGGCCATACCTTTGTTGGCCATGTCCTTCAGCTCTTCCTTCTTCCGCAGGTAGCCTGCTGCACCATGAAGCTATGGAAACTGAAGGAATTGGTGGCATTTCCTGACCCAGGCTGCAACCCCTAGCCGTTTTACCACCCTCCTAAGAAACTGTTACACTTTCATGCAACTCTGATCTTATGATTTTAGCACAAAGTTTCACAATAACAAATGCTTTTGCCTAGAGGGAGAGGAAATATTTCAAAGTACTGGTTATACAGCTGTAAACTGTTTAGAACCAGTTGAAAGGGGGAGGGATTCATTGGCCAGCTCTCCAAGTCTGTAAACAAACCATAGCAGATTGAGAGGTTTTGAACCCAAAGCTAGTGCTCTAATTTCTAAAGCAAGATAGTGTTGCCATTTCTTTTTCCATGGCTTTCCTATTTTCAACGAGACAGTGAATTCTTCCTGATAAATGCTTCTGAAGCTAGGAGGATAGCACAACCACATGCCTCAAACACTTCACTTTGTTCACCTTCTCTTGAATATGTGGGACGTGGCAGTCTAGAGTGGGGGCTGTCAGGGAGAGGGGGTTGTAGAGGTGAGGAATTTATTTCCCCAGGAAATCTCATTAGAGATGCAGTGCCTGTTTTTCGTTGAGGTTTCTGCTCCTTAGCTTTGTTTTCAGCTGAGTAACCGAGCCTGAAAGCCGTCTGGTGACTCACAAAAGGTCACGCTGAGAGTCGGGGGCACGGACCAGAGCACGCTGCCTACCTGTGATTGATGTGTATTAAAGCTGTCTTGAGCCACTCATAAACACAGCAAGAATCCTGTTCTCTTTTCATCAGTGCTCTTGACCAAGACTTGATTTACTGTTTTGAAATCAGCTGCTGCTTCAGTCCTCTACAATAGCTTCTTTAATAGCTTGTCATAACAGTTGATGACAATTTGGAAAAGCTCACATATTCAATATATTTTTAAAATTGACTTTGCACTATGCCAGGTACCAAGGCTTTATAAACAGTCTAATTGTTCCCTGAGTGTTTGCTGACCTAAAGGAAAGTGTTGATGAATCAGACCCTCCTCTTCTATCTATGAGGGTATTGAGATGTGTATTCAATGCTGTAGCAAATCGCTGTTGAAAATTGGTTCCATGTCCCTAAGGCTCCTTACCTCAAAAGGTGAAACAGTAGAAGTGTCTGCTAGAGAAGACTGACCAGCTCTGCTATTTCTGGATGAGATTGCTTTAAAGTTTGTAGGAGAAGGGATTGAAATTGGATCAGAGTGTTATAAGTGACAGTACAATTCTCATTCTGGTAAAGAATAATCATCATCATCTCTAGCCATTGAGTGGGTTTTCTCAGTTGGATACTTATGGCTATGCCATAATGAATTTAAGACTAATGTCAATATGACTGAGACAGTAGTTGTATAATCTTAGAAGAAATGTGTGCACAGAATATGTGACTTATCTGAAGTGAACAATCATATGTAAACATTTCTGATCAATTTAGTTGTTACTTTTTGATGGCCTGCACAAGTTGAAGGGCTCCCTGACTTCCCAATAGCCACTTCTACACCTGTGTCCAGGAATGCCCCCTGCAGTGATTTTCAGAACAGGTACAGCAGCCACTCAGAAGGGATGCACCAGTTGCACAGAACAGATGCTTCCCACAGCAGCCAGTGCCACTGTACCAGAACATCCAACTGAGTATCAACTCTGCTTCTTACTCCTCTCCATACACGCAAATCTTACCTATCCTTCCTTGGCCTAAGTTGTACTTCCTTCATGAAGCCTTTCTTATTCTATAGTCTCTTTTTTTTAAATTCTGAATTCCTACAATACTTACAGCCTGTGTCTCCCATTGTTCCTATATTGCTATTATTCTACTTTTTTATATGAATCATAGCATGATGTTGTGCACATGTAGACATTTCAAAAATATTTTTGAACATGGGACATTCTGGTGAAAATGCCCAGAGATGACGTTTGAAAGTGCTACACTTGGTATAGGGCTCATTTGAATTTTCTTTGTGTTCTTAAGCTGGGTATCCAAGTTCTCTGTTTTCTTTTACAGGAGCCACCTGAAAAAAAAATTACATTTCAGCAAAGAACTATAGCATCAGGACACTGTTACCAGTGCCTCTTTTACTGTAAACATTCTTTTCTCATATATTGTACTCTGCACATTTTCCAGATGAGAAATTTTGCTCCATTCTCTTTAATTTGGAGTGGAATTATGAATGAAGTCTGCTGTATTGATGGAAGAGTTCAGTTTTCACCAGGACCTATGGAGAGTTGTATATATTATAGTTGATTCTGTATACAATAGGTCATAGTTTCAGATTTGAGCAGCATATGTAATTTCTCTTCAGAACAGTAAAAAATGCATATTACGATAAATTGACAGGAAGTCCCCCAGCATATGGCTTTTTATTAAAAGGTTAATTTGATTATTTGAAACAGGGAATACGTTTTTTTCCTCCAAAGAAATTATATCAAGAGAGACAAGGTTTTAAGCCAGCCCTACTGTGAGATATTCTCAAAGCTTCCAGCAAAGAAGGGGGCCTGAACTCTGCCAAGACTTTTAAAAAAGAAAGACAGAGATGGATCTCTGAGTAAGAAAGACTGTGAGGGGAGAACCCTCAAATCATTGGGTATTGTCCTCAGATTATGGCTAATATATTTCTTTTGTAAAGCTAGAGTAGGGTGTCAGAGATCTGGTAAAGCAAGTGTGAATAAGTGGGGAATTTCCAGTTGCTTCTTGGAAGCAGCTAGGCTAGCCATGTATGGCAGTAAAACAGACATCAGAACAGAATTAGAAGAGCTAGTTCTAGTCCTGGCTCTGCTACAAATTCTCTAGCTAACCTTGAGCATGTCACTGTATCTCTCTAGGCCTGTTTCCTCCTCTACAAGATGAAGGGTGTCACTATGCAAGGCTCCTTTCAGCTAAGCATATTATGGCAGTCATCTTTCTTTGTTTTGTTTGTTTGTTTGTTTGTTGAGATGAAGTCTCTCTCTGTCACCCAGGCTAGAGTGCAGTGGTGCAGTCTCAGCTCACTGCAACTTCTGCTTCCTGGGTTCAAGCAATTCTGCCTCAGTCTCCCAAGTAGTTGGGACTCGAGGTGCATGCCACCATGCCCTGCTATAATCTTTCTTATAATGCCATCTCTAATAGATCTCTGTTCTGTCCTCCTTTTCGTGTTGCCTCTGTATTTTCTTATATTTCTTTCATTCTGCTAAATCCAGCCACTCCTTCCACTCAACCCATTCACAGGCTGACAATAATAAAACAGAGAAGGTAAAAAATACTTAAACACATACTGGTTATCACAGTCCATATTTCATTTACTATAAATATATCCATGTTACTCTCTGTCTTAATCTGAAAGCCCCTTGAGAAAAAAGACTATGCCTTCTTTTATTTCTATAACATATTTTAAAACATTTGATGGATTTGGAAAATATTTAATGAAGACAATGATGCCGACATCTCAAGTTAAAAAGTAGTATTCCCTTTTCTATTATTTTAGTATTTCTGAATGCATAGCAAAATATCGCTTTTTGTACATACACATTAATTTTTTTGCTAGTGCTAATGGATACAATTGGTACAAAATGATGCTAATTGTATAACACTGACAAAGTCACCTGTGACTGTATTAATTTGGTTTGAGTTATATGTAGTTTCACAGTGAATTGAAAACCTACTCAGTTATATGCCTGTGTGTGTATGTGTGATTATCTTCCCTTACAGAAATATAGATAGCATTATTACTTCAAGTTGATTGTTCAGACTTTCTGTCCGTCTTTACCCAAGACTAGTTTTTGTAGCTGAAGTTTTAGCATTTTGTCAGGTAAGATTGCAGGTGGCAGTTGTCACCTAAGATTTGCATGAATATTTTCAAAACTCAGTTTTTCCCTATAAACCCCTAAGGAATTATAGAACAACTTCCAAGCCTGTGCTTTCATGAGTAACTTAAGTTTTTAACTGCAGTATCACTGAATGTGAGAAGAGTTGCAAGTAATATGCTAAAAAATTTTCAGACTTTTTCTTTTCTTTCACACAAAGGGATTATAGCCAATGACCTGGCCAGTTATATTTCGCAGCCTCCTTCCCAGTTAGTTACAACCACAGGAGTAGGCTTTCTCCAATATGAGTTGGCAGGATATGTACCACTTCTGGGCTGGTCTTTTTAGAAATCAGGTGTGCCTTCTCCATACTTATTCCTTCCACTGGCTAGAGAGAAATCATGTTCTTGTATGTTTCTCTGCACTAGTGACAGTAAAAATAGATATATATATATTTTTTCTCATATGTCTCTAGAACACCTCCTCTTATATCTGGAACACATGACCATACCTAACTCCAAGAATATCTGGGAAATTGAGTATCTAGCTATTTCTACCTCTGTGGTTGGAAGTGGGCAAGAGAGAAGGGGTCAGAAATAGGTAGCTAATAAACGATGTCTACAATAATGACCTAAACACATAATGCAAGAAATTAGAAGAAAAACAAAATAAACATAATTTGGGTGGAAGTAATTTAGAAAGTAGCATAAAATAATGAAATAAACAAAAAGTGCAACCTAATTGTGAAAGTTTTGACAATTCTGATAAAGGAAAACAGAGTCACAAATAAACAACTTAAGGCTGCAGACATAAATATGGACACAAAGTTTTTTCCAAGTGTAAAAGAAAGCTAAGTATGAATTAATGCCAACAATTTTGGAAATCTAAACTAAAAGGTTGATTTTTCTAGAAAATGTAAATTAGAAACATTGACTCAAGAAGAAGCAGAATACTATCATAGAAGAAATTTTTTAAATAATCAAAGATGTAACCTTTAAAAAGCCTCCAGACTAGATGGTATTATGAGTAAACTATTTTAAAAGTTAAAGAGATAATTTCTAGGTTATATATATTTTCCAGAATAGAAAGAGATAGAAACCTTCTCCATTAGCTGTATATGGCAGTCATAATCTTGCTTATAAATTCATACAAATAATAAGTAATAACAGAATAAGCCAATTTGCAAACATGTTTAAATTCTAGATATTAGCAAATCAAATGCTGTTTTGAAAGAAAATAATGTGTTTCTAGCTGATATGAGATTTAAGATCTTAATTGATTAAAATTTATTTCTGGAATGCAAGGATAGTTTAATGTTAGGAAATCTATTAATTTAATGCATTACATTGCCAGATTAAAGGAGAAACCCTGTCTTCTTAAAAGACACCAAAGAACCATTTGATAACACTTATTTCTAATTGAATGCAATTTTTAAAATCCTGTAGTAAACAGAAAAGGAAAAAGCAAATACCTTAATCCAATAAAGGTTTATACTATAAATCTACAATAAACAGTATAATTAAAGGTATTTGGCAGAGATGGCTAGCTGTACTCCACTATCTGTTTCCCTCTTCTTCTTCAGTTATATGATGAATCCTGTTTTTAAATCCAGGCTCCCGGCCACCTGGAATAAAAATTACATTTCTCAGTTTATCTGGCCTCTAGGTGTAGTTATGTGACAAGGGTGGCTAAGTTTGACAAGTTAGCTATAAACAAAGTTAAGAATAACTTCAAGGGACTATCCTTGTCAACAAGGATGAATTTCAAAAGACCACAATATTAAGTTACAAAGGGCTACAGGCATTGTAATACCAACTGTATAGATGTTTAAAACATACAGATGACTAAATATGACTTAAAGGTGCACATAAAAATATAGAAAATGTTTATGAGAATGAAACACCAATATCAGAGGGAATGGGAAGGGAACAGCGGGAGGCAGAGGGCATCTAGCTTTATTTGTAACATTTTATTTCCTTAAAGCTAACAAAAACAGTAGCAAAGTGTTCTGAAACAACTGTGGCAAACAATTAACAGCTAGTTATTAAACCTGGATTGTATTAAAAGGCCCAGCTATTTAATTAGATCAAATGTATAACTGAAAAAGGGTTAATAACCACAATATGTAAAGAGGTCCTAAAAATCAGTAGGGAAAAATTCAATCGAAAATGAGAAAAATATAGAGACAAATATAGAATAATATGAAATAAGAAATAAAATGGCCAATACTTATGTGAAAATATTCTTCATCTCAGTAGCAATCAGACAGAAAGCAAATTGAAAAACAGGAGTGAGATTTGCCAGTAGCTTGGCCAGTACTTTAAAGACTTCTCAGTATTAGCAAGAACCTGAGGAAACATGTACACTCTCATACACCTATTATCTGTCTCTTCCACTTTCCCCCTTGCTCACTAGCTTTCTTATTTATTTCTCACTTTCTTTCTTTAGCTCACAAACCTTTCTTTTTGCATACTAGCCACCTTGCTAGTACGCACTAGTTCTCTGTCCACCTTATATACTTTGATCTAACTAAATAGCTGGGCCTTTTAATACAATCCAGGTTTAACAACTAGTAGTCCTATCTGTTCAGGAGACTAGGTGGAAGGATTGCTTGTGCCCAGGAGTTCCAGATTACAGCGAGCTATGATTGCACCATTGTGCTCTAGCCTGGTGACAGAGTAAGATCTTGTCTCTAAAAATATTAAAATAAAAATAAAAACATTTGTACACAAACAGATATGTACAAGGATAAGCTAGTATGTTTTGTGCAACATTATTTTGATATTTAAAAAACAGCAAAATATCCATCAATTTGGAAGAGGTTAAATTGAAATATGGTACATTTATATGATATAATACTATGCAGATGTTATAAAAATAAGATGGGCTGTATGTACTTTTATGGAAAGATACCTTATATTGTAATGTTAAGTGGAAATAAAATAAGTCACCAGAAAATATCTAGAATATAATTTTATTTATGGAAAAAACAATACACATGCATATGCATATTTATACACATATTTGTTTTTAGATATATAAACACATGCATACATATAAATAAATGGAAGTGCAAATTTAAGATACACACCAAATTGTTAATAATTTGTTAACTTCTCTGTGGAGAGTAGGAGTTTGGGTATGGAGGAGCTGGTACAGGAGTATATTCTATGTATTTTCCTATTTCAGTCCTTTATAATGAGAATATATTCATGTATTTTAATTAAAAAATAGAATATCTCCAAGGTTATTCTCTTTCAATGTCAGTCTCACTCATTTGTATCCTGAAATGCCGTCTTGAGTGGTGGTGAATGAGATGAAGTAATGGCCAGTGTGCTGGGAACTGGGTGTAGAAGAGCATTGTGATAGGGAACATTAGTCAGCCACGTGTGTACCCATAGAAAAAAAGATTGAAAACCATGTTCCTGCCCCATTGTTTCATTTCCTCCTGCAGCATCTAGAAACAAAAGAAGCCTCATGTTGCCTTTACTGTGGTCATGATATGTCAAAAGTACAGGAGGGGGATTTATTTTTATTTATTTATTTATTTATTTATTTTGCAGTTTAGATGCATTTCATGCCTGCAGAAAGTTCATACCTACATAATAGCTCTTTGTGCTGTATTTGAGTAATTTTAAATAAATAAATGCTTCCTTGCCAATATCAAATACAGTAAAATAAATTTCAGGACTCAGGGTGTGTAAATGAGTATTCTGGCAATCCCTTCTTTTAACTCGTATATGTGGATCAGAAAATGTAACATTATATATGGTACACTGACTTCACGTTTGCAGGCATTTATAACCCTTTCTTTATGTACATTTATTCTCAGTTGTTGTATTGTTTGCTTGCAGTTTACACACAAACATGTTTGTGCTAACATGAGAACACACATGGACACCTTCACACGCACAGTCACATAGCCAAATTGACCATTTCACTCCCAGGCTTTTTCTGGGTAATCATTGCTTGACCTTGCATCTATTTGTCATCAACATCCTTTTAATGACTACCTAGGGTTACAACTCACTGACCCATGGGCTAGTGACAACCTTTTGGGGCAGCTCTATTTAAATTAGATTCCCTTCTTTTCCTCCTTTTCTTCTTGATTTGACAGGATAGAATTGAGATGATAGGGTATGAGAAGGAGGAGAGTGATTTCCACTCGGATATATTAATAACGATAGAAATAACAAAAATAATGATAATGATGACTAATGTTACTGTTTGCTAAGCATGATTCTAGGCATTTTGTGCATCTAATTTAATTTATACAACAACTGTACAAGCCAGGTACTATCATTATTATTACTATGTCCATTTTTAAAATGAAGAAAATAAGACTTAGAGAAAATAATAACTTGTTCAAAGTCACACAAGTAGTAACTGGCAGAGATGGGATTTGAGCACAAGAACATCTGTAATATGATAAAAAAAAAAAAAAAAGAATTGAAAGCCTGTGTGAATTCATTTTGGTTTTTGATATTTTTAATTCATTTGATATTTTAAAATTACTAAAATAATAACTGCTTTTAACAAGTGAAAACAATAAAATAAAAAGTTGTATACAGGTATGACTGATCATCTACCTTTTTATTCATAACCTGGTCATATCCCTCCACTACCATCTCCTCCTAATGAAACCAGGCTTAACAGTTGGGGTGTATCCTTCTGTGCACTTCTTTTTATCCATACCAACATAAAGGTATGCATACACTTATATAGGGGTCTCATTTATTTGTATGTATGTATGTGATGGCTATGTTTCCCAGAATTCCTCTCTCCAGAATTTCCTTCCCTAAATGGTTCTGGGCTAGGATTGGCCACAAGAGAAGTTTGCCTGAGATTTGAAATGTAAAATAAAGCACCAGGTGTGATTAGATTGGGAAGGTTGAAATAAACTCAGGTGCTGTACAGCTCACCTGGTTGACATCAGGTAGCAGCTGGGCCCACAGAGTCTCCAGCTGCCACAGGGTTTCCTCTTCTAGCTTCTCCCACTCTTATTCAGGTTCTGCTCCATGACCAAGGGCATCAGCTTCTCCTGCAGGACACCCACATCTTGAAAGTTGGAGGTTTGGGCTGGGCATGGTGGCTTACGCCTGTAATCCCAGCACTTTGGGAGGCTGAGGTGGGTGGATCATTAGGTCAGGAGATCAAGACCATCCTGGCCAAGATGGTGAAAACCTGTCTTTACTAAAAATACAAAAAAATTAGCTGGGCGTGGTGGTGCATGCCTGTAGTCCCAGCTACTTGGGAGGCTGAGACAGGAGAATTGCTTGAACCCAGGAGGTGGAGATTGCAGTGAGCCAAGATCACGCCACTGCACTACAGCCTGGGTGACAGTATGAGACTCCATCTCAAATAAAAAAAAAAAAAAAAAAAAAAAAAAAAGAAAGAAAGAAAAGAAAGGAAAAAGAAAGTTAGAGGTTTGAAGAAGTAAAAGAGCTACCTAGGTTCCAACTTGACCTTATAGGTTCCAATGTGTCCTTGGAATGACATGTCATTTCCTGTCCATCTTTCCTTCCCAGCTGCCTACCCTGGAGACTTTAGATCTAACACCCAGTCCTGAAGCAACAGCTGTACATGAGCTGTTTAGCTAGCTTCCATCATTGCATAAGATCAAGGCTCTATAATAAATTCCTTATTCTATATTACTCCTTGAATTCCTGCTTCTCTGATCAAACCCTGACCAATACAGTGTGTTGGTGTGTTTTTATCTAAAAAGAATCAAATTGTACATGTGCTCTTCAACTTGTTTTCTTCACTGATAAATTGTGCATATTGTTAGACGTCAATAGATCTCTCTCCTTACCCACATCCATTTCTCCATATTTGCTTAGACACATCATACTAAAATATAAATTTGCATTCATGGTATACATCATACATTCTAATTTTGTTTAACAATTTATTATTTTTCTTTTTGTCCCTTTCTACCCCCAAATTCCTGCCTTATGTCCCACACCCACCCTCTAGACAATTTGCATTAACAAACTCAAACATTCTTCTGAATTTTTCTTTATGCCTGTGGATCCATGTATTAACTATGAATGCGAGCACTATTGCTTAAGTCAATTATTCTTTACTTTCCCCACAAAGCTGAGCTACCATTTTTTTACATGCTGAATTTTCATACATATTACAATCTATTTCTGAATTTTCTATCCTGTAATCTATCTTATGCTGATACCATATTGATTTAATTATAAAAACTGTATAATATGTTCATACATACAGTAAATTAAGAATCCTCACATACATACATTGTTCTTTTTCATATTATAGGACATTTATTCTCACATATAAATTTTAAGATAACAAAAACTTATTTTTAAAAATTCTGTCAGGATCCTAAATAGAAATGCTCTTTCTTTTATATTAATTTAAGAGAATTAACATCTTATCATCTTTGCTCTCCCTGTCCAAGAACATGAAATGCCTTTTCAATTGCTTACATCTTATTTTATGTCCTTCAGTAAGATTTATTGTTTTCTTCATATGTCTTTCTTTGTAACTTTATTCCTATTATTTTATTATTTTTATCACTGTTGTGGAAAAATATTCTATTATTTTCATTTTGTTTCTAGTTTCATATTGCTAAAATACAAAAAAAATTATTTTTTAAAATTTATCTTCTATCCAGGCCCATTAACCAATTATTTAACTGATTCTATTATTAAGGGTTTTAGTCAGGGAAGCATAACAACTAATATCATGAAATAGGGTTTAACTTTAGAAAAAAGTCCTTACATAATTGTGAGAGATGTTCAGCAGTAAGGATTCAAAATGGGGAGTTGGAGGATTAGAGAAAAGTCATTAACAAGCCCTCTTCAAGATATGTTCATAGAAATCTGGAAAGCTAGATGCACTTAGGTGGCAGACAGAGAACATGAAGAGGCCTTGGCAGAAAAGTTTCTGGAAAGCTGGTACCTCTGCATAGCTCCCACTGTGGAGTCATCAGTCAGGTATCTGGTGGACACCTGGGGCTACTTTTGGTCAGCAGATCTAGCAGTCAGGAATTAGAACTGGACATGGAGTGGAGAAGACAATGACAAATGAATTCACTGGCCACTTCTGCATCCATATTTCATTGTATCTGACTTAGAAGATCTTCAAAGATAATGGCTGGTTTTGCTTCCCAAGTCTCATGTAACTTCTGATTTTGGTCATTTCTTACACAGAACCATGAAAGAAAAGATTTCTGAAAAACATGGTTTCCATTATAACTTCATTAACATTAGAACAATCTAGCACACTTGTCTCAGTAGTTTCTTTCCCAATGCCTTTCCTGCAGTCACTAGTAACACTATTATTAATAAATAATAAACATTTATTATTATTATAAGCTCCAAGACAACATTAAAGTAACAATTAGTATCAATGGCCCTTCCTAAATAGCTCCTGATTTTAACTGAAATGGTTTTAGGGTTTTGTTAAGAATGACATTTTCTTTTGGCTTCTAGAAAATTGCCTTCATTATAGCTAAGTAGATTTCTTCTACTTATTCTTACTAGGAATGACTTTGGGATTGTATTAATTGCCTTTTCAGCATCTACAGATGCAATGATTTTGGTGATGTAATGAATTATGTTGATAGATTTTCTAATATTGAAATACTCTTTCATTCCTAGAACAAACCCTTCCTGGTCATACTGTATTATCATTGTGATATATTGCTAGATTCTATTTGTTAACACATTATAACTTTTGTTTATGTGTTCATAAATGAGATTGCCCTTTTTAGCTTCATCTGTGTGCATTGTAGGGTATTTTTCTGGGACACTTCACACTGACGACTCAGTAATTTGGATAGATCATTCGCAGCATTAATAGGTGACCAGCAGGATGGAGAAAGAAGAGGGGAATGTTCACTCTCACAGCAGCTTTACCATTGGCTAACCCCTGCGTCCTGAGATAAATTACTCACTGCACAACTGATCTGCAATTTCTCATGTCTTTCTCTTCAGCATGTTTATTGTTTCATTATATACTCGTTAATGGAAAGGACCATCTGCTATGATGTTTTTACATAACAGATATAATTAGTCATTCATTTAGTGCTGAGAAGATAGAGGAAGGTATTCAACATAAATTGCTTTTCTAAATATTTTTTCCAAATTCAGTAAGTAAAATACTATTTTCTGGCCATGCCCTCAACAAAATTAATATGTACACATGTTAAAAACATAAATTTCACTCCATAAAGACCTCACTAGGAATCCGAGTTTTTTTCACGTATGTCAACCACAGTGATTTCAATAGTTCATATTAGGTTCATTCCATGAGCTTGATGTTATCACTCATTAAAATATCAAATGTACTTCACATGTTCTCTAAATAAGCAGACTTTCTATTTGAATTGCTAAAAGCAAGCAAGGGCCTGTATACGTTTAAAATTTATACAGTTTGCTGTGAGAGAAGAGAAAAAGATTGCCTTAGTTCTTACTTGCCTTTGTAGGGGACAAGTAGATATAGGTTTACGGGGCTAATTCCAGGCTCATGTTGGAAGGACTCAGAAAGAGAGCAAGGACTTTTAGGGGTCAAAGGATCCATAAAGGCAAATTGGTCTGTGCCTGCCTCAAGCTGGGATGTTAATATTAGTAGACAGGATGCTGTAGAAATGTGAGGGAGAAAACTATAAAAGTGATATTTAAATTGCTGTGAAGCTCAAATTGAGCCCTTTTCCGTTATTCCAGAATCATTACTAATAGGAGGGAAGCAGAGAGAGACTCAAACCCAGTGAAAAGCCGTAGGAAGCTACAGAACACATGAAACTCCCAGCTGGTGAATAAAATCTGTCACGTTGGCAAAACAGTGTGAGTGAAAATCTTTTAAACATGCATCAGCTGCAGGAGCTGAATGTTGAGAAATACAAGATTAAGATGATACTGGAGAGAACTGAGGGGCACTCAGTTTCACCCCTCTAGGAAAAGCCTGCCTATGCTCTACTGAGTCATACACCATTAGGGTGATAAGGCAAGCTCAGCTGCTAAAGCCATGTCTTTCCTATAATGTATATATCAAAAAACATGGCAGAGATGTTATGGCTCAGCTCCCTGAATCGAGTTATCTCTAAAATGAAGATTAGATATTAAATAGTTTTATTACTCTATTATTAGAGTTATAACAAATCTAAGTGCTAAATTTCTTTGAATATATTGTCTTTCATACCAAGCTGGCAGTACCATAAAGATAATAACTGAGGTAGAATATTTAACAAATATTTATTGATCACCTACTATGTGCGAAACTACAAAGATAAATCAGACTAGGTCTTGGACTTGCAGGAGTAAAACTTCATGTTCTGTGAGGATAATAGACATACATAAATAACACTCAAACTGACTGTAACATGAATAAGAATGGAGGAGTAGAATTCTGTCTGGGTGTGTGCAGGGAGGAGGGTGAGGAAGAATGAATAAAGAGGACAGTTGGGAAAAGATAGTTTATATAACATTCCAGTGTGGTCTCAGAGTTTTCATCCTGACTGGATTACTAACGAGCTGTGTGACCTTCAGCGGGTCTTTGTGCTTTCGTTTTCTCACCTGTAAAGTGAAGGGGTTATTCTATAATGATCTCTGAGGTCCCTTTCAGAACAAAGACTCTTTAATTTTATTATCCTATTCACATAGAATAATGTAAGAGTATAATGGTTCTCAAAAATAAACTTTAAATTTTTTTTTGCCATGGGACAGTTTTAGTAGCAGAGAATCTTAAATATACTTTATAATGTATGTTTCTTCTTCCTGTATAGGAACTGTCTATATCAACACATTGGGAAGTCAAAAGGGACCATCTCTCAAAATAGCATATTAGACTTTTGGGAAAGAAATGTTAAAACATAGAAAAGTACAAAGAATAATACACCAATCACATTCTACATTGAAAAATAAAATATTACACATAAAGCTAAAGTACTTATAACCACCATTCTTCTGTCCAGTTCTCTTTTCACTCCCCAGAGGCAACTACTAGAATTGATTTTTTGTTGGTGGTGGTGGCGGTGGTGGTGGTTTTTTGTTTTTGAGACTGAGTTTCGCTCTTGTCATCCAGGCTGGAGTGCAATAGCACAATCTCGGCTCACTACAACCTCTGTCTCCTGAGTTCAAGTGATTCTCCTGCCTCAGCCTCCCAAGTAGCTGGGATTACAGGTCCCCACCACCATGCCCAGCTAATTTTTGTATTTTTTTTAGTAGAAACAGGGTTTCACCATGTTGGGCAGGCTGGTCTCAAACTCCTGACCTCAGGTGATCCACCCGCCTTGGCCTCCCAAAGTCCTGTTATTACAGGCGTGAGCTACAATGGCTGGCTCTAGAATTTGTTTTAATCTATGCTTCAAATTCATTTTTCATATCTTAACATCCATTTATAGGTATATCTATAAGCAATACATAGATTACTTAGTATAAAAATATTACATATCCTCTATTATTTTGCTTCTTGCTTTTAATGTTAAATATATTTTTTGGACCTACCCATCTGATAGTTTGTTCTCTTCCATTGCAGTATAAAATTCGTAATTTTCCCCTTTTGTGAATTTTTGGATTATTTTCAAATGTCTGATATCGTAGTCAATGCTACAATAAACACAAATGTGCACATCTCCTTCTGCACTCACTTGCACTTTCTCTAGGACATATGTCTGAAATGGAATAGTCCATTATAGGGATGTGTGTTTCCAAATTTTATTAGATACTGCCATATTCATATCAAAGTGGTTGTACCAATTTACACTCCCCTCGGAGGTGCATGAAATTCTCACCTTCTTATGGACATTTGATACTGCCTGACCCTTAAACTTCTGATAGTCCAGATTTTAAAATGATATCCCATTATTATTTCTCTAGTGAAAATACTTTTTGGAGTGTGCTTATTGGCCAAGAAGATTTACTTTTCTGTGAGCTGCTGCTTCATTTTCTTTGTCAACAATTATGTTGTTGTATGTTTTAATTTTCAAATTTTTGTTTTGATCTTATTTAAGAAAGCCTTCTTTACCTTGAAGCAACTTCAGTAGTTTGTGTTTGTTTTTCCTTTTAGGTCATCAATCCAATATCTGAAAAAATATTTTATGTGGGCATTGAGGTAAAGAATCTATTTTAATTTTTTTCTGTATGAACAGGCAGTTGTCCAAAACCACTTGTTGAATAATCTGTTCTTTCTCTCAAAAATTTTTGAAGGAACTTCCTTCAAATACCAAATTCCCACACATGCTTGGGTTTGTCTCTGGGCTTTTTATACTGATCTGTTGATCTAGCTGACTCTTCATTATATCTTTTCTGGTTCCTTGAGTGATTGGCTGTATTTGATAAAAGGAAACTAGTTCAGTGAATGTGCCCATTTCTAATATCTCAGCCAAAGATTTTCCTCTACTGCCCTCTGGGTAGCCAAAGCCTCCTGGGAGCTACTATAGGGAGATGTCCTCATGGAGTAGGCAAAGGGTGGCAGAGCAAAGTACAGCACAGGTAGGTTGGCCACTCCCAAGGTGGCAAGGTGATCAGTTGGCAAGTTAAAGACTAGAAAATATGGAGACAAGATTCTGATTTTAGGGAGTTCTGGGCATTTGCACTTGCTACTTCAGGATAGGATCCTTCTTTGGCCTTTCCCTGGCAGCCCCCAGCCGGTGGTCCACACTCACACCACTCTGCTATTTTGGGATCTGTGGGATGGCCTCTCTTTCTCTCTTCCTTTTTAGTCTTCACTGCCTCCCTACCATGTCCCTTTTAACTCCTCTCTCCAAAAGTTCTCTTCTTTCACAATAGTCTTTGATGGATGGTTAGAAAGACAGTCAGAAATAGAGACTTAGATAACCAAATCTTAACAGCAGTAAAACTGATTTCTCCAGAGCAAGAAAGAACTTCCCAGGAATATAACTGCCTGCACTCCATTCCTTGGAAGAGAGGGAAAACATTTTAGCTCTTACCTGCGTCGTGGTCTTGGTAACTTCCAATTCACAAAAGAGAAAAACAAAACAAAACTTAAATCTAACAATGAACGAATTTTCATATAAAAAGTAGGTTGAAATCCATTTTCTGCTCTATGCGATTTAGAAAAATTCAGGACATAGGATATGTTTGTTCCATTGGAACTTTCTAACCTACAATGCTAATATAGAAAAAAAATCATTTTTTCTTTTCAAAAGGAATTTCCTCTCCATATATACCATTTATCCAAACCCTTTCAAACTGTTAGAACTCACTTTTCTGAAAGAGAAAGTAACTTAATTGCCTCCCTTTGCATGCAACAATGCACTTCCTGGTGTTACTGTCAAGAAAAAGATTCTTAATTGTACTACAAGATGGAACAAGGAAGTTAAAGTTGGGAAACCTAATAACAACTGCCAGATGATTGTGAAGATTGGCATCCCTGAACAGATACTACATAGATCCAACCCCATGGCAACATCCAGAGTACAGATGGAAGGGTTCATGCCTGGTACCATGCTGGTAAAGAGCTGAGCTCCAGGGTTGTAACATATTTTGGATTTCTTGAAAGACAATCACAATTTAAAATTCAAGTACTATTAATAATTTCCTAGTTTCAATTATTTGATATGCTTCATTAAAATATATTCATTAATTTTGTTTCTATGTATTATGGATTTTATACTACATGAGGATGTTGATTTACCAGCCTTGGATGTTTCTTCACTAATTACAAGATTACAAAATCATGTTTTTCCTTTCTTAAATTGAGAATTGAGAAGATGATACTCTGAATAGTTATTAAAAATAAACTTTTGGTAGCTGGACACCAAATTTGTCTTTCTCAGATATTTTCTGTTATTTTTAAAAACAGCTATAAATAATTATAAATATTTGTGCTTACTGATTTGAGTCCATTTACGCTCAACAGGTTTCTTTTAAAAATCACAAATGATGAAATCAAAGATATTTGAGTGAAAATAACATTCCAACCTCTCTCCTTATTTCAGAGGCATTCTCTGACTCAGCCCAGGGGGCAATATACGCCTTTCTCTGTGAATTTTCCTGAGATCTCCTTTAAAAGAACTATGGCAGAAGGCATAGAGTGGTCATCTTGTCTGATGGAAATTTTTATGATAACTGTGTTCCCATTGTTCTAGAACTGGAATAGCATTATAATTTTATTTTACTCACCATTTTTAGATCATTCTTGAATCTACCCTACTTTCCATCTTCTTTTTCTTATTTATCTTAATTGGCTTTCTCTAAAATTTATGAAGAAGTAACGGGCCAGGCGTGGTGGCTCACACCTGTAATCCCAGCACTTTGGGAGGCCAAGGCAGGCAGATCACCTGATATTGGGAGTTTGAGACCACCCTGTCCAACATGGAAAAACACTGTCACTACTAAAAAAATGAAGACGTTGCAAGACCAGCATGTTATTTGGAAATATAGAGACAGATACTAGAAGAAACAGCTAAACTATTTGAAAGTAGTTGATTTCAGAGAGTAGAAATTGGAAGTAAGAAGAAATGGAACAAAGGATTACTATTTTCTGTTATAATTTATAGGATATTATGACTTTCAAAAACATCCACTTAAAAATATTGATAAAAATGAAAGTTAAATAAATCATCAAAATTGCATTGAAGCCAGGTGCAGTGACTCATACCTGTGATCCAAGCACTTTGGGAAGCCAAGGCTGGAGGATTGCTTGAGGCCAGGAGTTCAAGGCCATTCTGGGCAACAGAGCAAGATCCCGCGTCTACAAAAAAATGAAAAAAAAAAATTAGGTGTGGTGGCACATGCCTGTAGTGCTAGCTACTCAGGAGGCTAAAGTGGGAGGATCACTTTAACCCAGGAAATTAAGACTACCATGAGCTGTGATTGATCCACTGCACTCCAGCCTGGCAATAAAGTGAGACCCTGTCTCGAAAAAAAAATGCATTGAAACTGAAAAGGCAATTGACTGCTTTTACCTAATCATTATAGAAAATTATGTGTAATCAAATTATCTGAAGATTAAGTTGTACAAAGGACCCAACATACAGACATATAGCAAGGAGATACTGAGTAATGAAATAGCCAGCTTTGTGTTTTTTAAACATTTTCTTTCTTCACCAACAGTTTATATAATTTGTCAGTGAAATGCTTTCTTATTTTGGTGAAATGCTATAATGTATTTCAGTTGTCATTTTAACTCCTTTAAGTCTTAGTTTATTATAAAGTAGAAGTAATGATTTTACCTTTCTCACTAGGTTGTTGGGAGGATTAAATAAGATGATACCTATGCAGTCTTTGACTCTGCCACACAAAAAGGGCTTGGTGAATATTAGCTATTATTAATGTTTAATAATAATATAACATTATCAGACTGTTTTCAATATAAAATATATTTTTATATTTTCAACGAATAAAAATTTTTTGAATTTGTAACCTGTTGCTTTGGACAATGTCTGCGATTAATTGTATTCATTTGCAGTTATTAATATTGACCAGTAGAATTCAATCATGGATAATGGTGACATCAAAGTAGTAATTTCATATGGTTTCAATGTAAAGTCTTAATCTAATCATGTGACCAGCACTGATAATAACCTATCATTATGAGTACTGAATGGATATTTTAACCTGTATGTAATTGTGAACAAATAATTTCTGCTTCCTTTTTATGTATAGGGCCTCTTTTCCGTGTTTTCCAGGTTCTATAGAGAAGGCAAAGATTCTGAAGGCACAGAAGACTATCATAGATATTCACAATGGCATCTCCCTAAAGGATTTGAAAGCTTTGCATCAACCAAAGGAAAAGCACCAGTGAGAGTCAAGATATAGTTCCAGACAGGCACTACTTCTATTCTAAAGGTGTCAAGGTCTTGTGCTTATGATGTGTTCAGATCAGTGCCAGAAACAATGAAGACAGAGAGACTGGAAGGAAGAACACAACAGTTGAGTGAGTACTAAGTATTGTCAGTTAGATCACGAATCTCCAGCCCTCAGGCCAAGGACCGGTACTGGTCCATGGCCAGTTAGAAACTGGGCCGCACAGCATGAGATGAGTAGCAGGCGAGTGAGCATTATCACCTGAGCTCCACGTCCTGTCAGATCATCAGCAGCATTAGATTCCCATAGGAGCATGAACCCTATTGCCAACTTCGCATACCAGGGATCTAGGTTGTTCCCTCCTTATGAGAATCTAATGTCTGATGATCTGAGGTAGAAGTTTCATCCCAAAGTCACATCCCCACTGGCCCCTGTTGTCTGTGGAAAAATTATCTTCCACCAAACTGGCCCCTGGTGCCAAAAAGGTTAGGGACTGCTGAGTTAGATCATAACATTTAATCCTGATAATAACTCTGTGAGGCAAGGTTTGTTCAGCCCAATAAACAGCAGAAATATGGGTCAAATCTAGGTTTAAAGTTGATGCTCATTTTACGATACATACTGCCTCTTATAACAGGTATTCTAATCCTAGTAAGTACCTTCCTGGAGAGTTTTGTTTCTATATGACTTTTGTGTAGTTATTTTCTTTTTTTTCTTTGAGACACAGTCTCACTCTGTTGCCCAGGCTGGAGTGTAATGGCACGATCTCGGCTCACTGCAACCTCCACCTCCTGATTCAAGCAATTCTCCTGCCTCAGCCTCCTGAGTAGCTGGAATTATATCCACATGCCACCATGCCTGGCTAATTTTGGTATTTTTAGTAGAGACAGGGTTTTACCATATTGGCCAGGCTGGTCTCGAACTCCTGACCTCATATGATCCACCGGCCTCAGCCTCCCAAAGTGCTGGGGTTACAGTTGTGAACCTCTGTACCTAGGCTGTATAGTTATTTTCTTAGGCCTATCAGACAATCATCTACATGCGTGTTATTTCCTAGCAAAAGAACTGAGCTTAGGTGATTTTGCTCAGTTATTCTGTATCAGGGATCAGCAGCTCTTTCTATGAAGGGATAAATAGTCAATATTTTAAGCTTTGGGGACCGTACAGTCTCTGTTGCAACCACTTACTTGTAACAGCCGTAGACAATGTGTAACTGAATAGGTGAACAAGGCTATGTTCCAATACAAGTTTATTTACAGAAACAGACAGTAGCCATATTTGGCCCATGAACTATAGTTTGGCCAATCCTTGTGCTATACCAAAGATAGTCATTTTTTACATATTTCAGTCTACATAGTTTCAGAGTGCTCTGTCTCCTGTAGTTCTAGAAACTCCCTAGTTCTGTATCCTGCAGTGATTCCCCAGTGTCCCTCACCATAGAAAGCTCCATGTTTTATTATAACAGAGCCTTGGAAACAAGGGTGTGAGGCAAGGACTCGAGCTTGTGCCCATCATGGTAAAATTTGCATCATAAGAAGAATATTTGCAAAGGACTTTAGAGAAGTCAGAGTCAGTACCCTACTGCCTACATCAGAGCTAGCCCCATGGTAGGAAATCTCATACAGAGGGTAGGCTCTAATTTCAGAGGATAAGAACCTGGCCTCCCACAGAGGTCTCAGTTGGAACTATTGATTATATGGTAGAATAAGATGAGACTGACAGCAGTTAAGCTACCAGTATCTAAATTCTGTTCAGGGAATTTTATGCCAGTCAGCTGCACCAGTATACCCTGCCATGCTAGCAAGTGTCTTGGTTTTAAACCCGCCCCCCCACCTCCCCCACTGCAACTCTACCAAATTATTCATGTTGGCCTGATTTTCTTAGTCTTCCATCTTTTCTGGCATTTTTTGGGGTGTGTGTGTGTGTGTCTGTGTGTCTGTGTGTCTGTGTGTATGTCTGTGTGTGTGTAGCTGCTTTAGAGACATTCTGCCACCTTTCTGGACTTAGCTAGATCAGGGAAAGTAGGCAGGTTGTGATTGGAATCTTAATAACCTGTCAAACAGAGCATTTAAATCCTGTTCATGTTATTTTCTGTCCTTCCCGTTGAACACAGAAAGCCAAGAAGACAAATAAGAGAAGCCCCTTGGTATTTTTCCCTTGTTTGTATGATCCTGAGGGTTTTGATGAACTGGCTTTTGCAAGTTACGTTGTCATTGTTCAAGCCAGCTTCAGCTGATTGATTTGGCAAGGATCCACGGCATCAAAAATCAAAACAAAACAAAAAAGAAAATCAAAACTCAGATGAGATCAGCATACATCTTATAATCATTCAGCATCTTATCTGGTTACTTACAATAGGTTGTACAGTGATAGAAATGGAAATAATTTATTCTGGCCACTCTGTGTTACTGTTAAATCATTTATGTGCTGTGAAAGAAATTGCAAACTGTTGAGACTCAAAGATCCCCTAACTGCGTTCTCCCAAGGAATTCTCCACCACCATCCCCAGTTCTATGTCATATTTTAAACATTTTCTTAGAGTGTGAGCTTTATTATCCATGTTCAAATTTAGCAAGGCTTACTTGTCCAGACAGATCACCATCAAGAAATACTGTAATGTGAAATTGAGCTACTTCTGACATTTTTATAGTGTATGATATATGATATGACATGATGTATGAAGCTTTTTGTAATAATTTTTAATTTTGAAACAGCTGACTCTTTGGGGATCATTTAATACATAATTCCATAGATTTTAGTGATATCAGGTATCTTTCAAGTATCATTTTAATTGAGCTGTGGTGCTTTTGTCCTATCAACTGTGAATCAAACAGGATTCTATCAAATCCTATTGGGCAACAAATCATAGAACAAGAAAAAATTGGTTCATAAGTTATATCTGAAGACAAATAAGATTTAATCCTTGCCTTCGAGGAGCATAGGGTTTAAGAGAGAAAGAAAACCACAAAATAAAGTAAGAATGGTATAGGCTTTAATAACAAATTATGTCATGGGAGCTGGAGAGAGAGAATGGGTAATTATTATTACGGCAGTTACATTTACTGAGCTATATGTACTTGCTATATGCTGAGCACTAATTTTTATACCTACATGTATATTTTTAATGGTTTGAAGATACCATTCATTGTACAGATGAAGAAAAGAGGTCCAAAGAAATTAAGTAACTTGGGCAAGATCTGCAGCTAGTAGATGGTAGACCTGGGTTCAATAAGCAAGACAATGACATGATGAAAATGCATCACAGTACTGAAAGAATGGGTCCCCAGCAATTTAATCAGGGAGTCTGGTTAATGGAATATTAAAACAATCCATAGAAGATTGAGAGAGACTGAACAAGAACAGTGGCAATGCAAATAGGGAGGAATGGAGGATAGTGGAGGGTGGGATTTCTATGAGATTTTTGGAAGAAAGAATCAAAATGGAACTTGGTAACTAATCTGATAATATGAACTATAGGAAGAGAGAGTCAAAGGTAATTGTAGTGTTTTGAACTCCAATAAGTAGAATGAGGAAGTAGAATGAGGAAGTACGGAGGGGCCCTTAGGGGATTAGCTAGTGTCTCTGGATACTTGGAGCACACTGTACATTTCTCTGTTCCCAGCCCTTATCACACTATATCTGTAACTATCTATTTATTGATCTCTCTTTGCCATTAATTCTGAGCTCCTTACACCTCATGATTTATATAAGTCCAGCACCCAGGACAGTATTTCAGGCATAGTTAAGGCTTCCATTTATACCCCTTATGCTTAGGAATAAACTTTAAGCATATTAATATAGAAAGTACTCACTGATTAGCCAAAATATGGCTGTTTATGCAATTGGAAATATGCAGTGGACATTTTTTAATGCTATTAGGTTGTAGAAGTAGATTTTGATGATCAGAAACAAAATTTGGAATCCTAAGAACAGATTAATATTTTGAAACAGGATTCGAAAAGTGACATCTTTATTTAAAGGAATGGCGGCTCAGTAATGTCAGATACTCAAGGCTGAGGAAGTTTCTAATGGTCTGCAAGAATACAGAGGATCTTTGTGTTTAATTACCCACTTTCTTTTTTTTTAAGATGGGGTCTTGCTATGTTAGCAAGGTTGGTCTTGAACTCCTGGCTTCTAGTGATCCTCCCACCTCAGCCTCCCAAAGTGCTGGGATTATAGGCATGAACCACCATGCCCAGCCCCTAGTTACCTATTTTATAACTGCTATTGTGGAAAATTATATTTTAGAAGTATAAATGCTATATTAATTAGAAGGTTTGCTAGGCATTAGCTTTTTGTTTCCTTTTAATAAATATATGTATACTCCCCAGGGGAAATGAAAACATTTTCATAAGCTAATCAGTTCAGATGACAATAATTAATACATTAAAATGAGCTAATCATAAACTAACTCATTTCAAACCACCCTCATTTAATCACCCAATGTGGAATAAAAACTAAATTTACTTAAAATTTACTATTGTAAATTTCATACCAACCATTATATTACAATGCCAGATATTCTCCATTAAAGATTCCTATTTCTAATCTGTTAGCATTTCCTTTACATAATTCTTTTTAGACAAAAGCATTACATGTTTTGGATAGGTTCTGAAATCATTTGGGAAAAATTCGACAGAATGCCTATTCAGCTGTCTTTTATTTACATTTCAAATATTTAAAATGTACTCATTATCCAGTCTTCCTTAATGTATTGAATTAAGAAAACTGGGTCGGTCGTGGTGGCTCATGCCTGTCATTCCAGCACCAACGTGGTGAAACTCATCTCTACTAAAATACAAAAAAAAATAGCCAGACGTGGTAGTACATGCCTATAGTCCCAGCTACTTGGGAGGCTGAGGCAGGGGAATCGCTTGAACCTAGGAGGCGGAGGTTACAGTGAGCTGAGATTGTTCCACTGCACTCCAACCTGGTGACAGAACAAGACTCCTGAGAAAAGAAAAAGAAAATAGACCCCAAACATCCCTGCATATATTATTTTGAAAACACAATTGATTTGTTGCTGTTCTTTTTAAATAATCGCAAAAGATCTCCTCTCCTTAAAGACCTTTAAACTCAGACCATTGAAGAAAAAGAATAACCAAAGTTACTAACATTATACCTACATTATCATAGGAATAAACAACAGTGGGTTTTATTAGGCAAGATAAGCCACATCTACTTAATAATGAAATAACATAATTGACACATTATAAGAAATTGTCTCTTTCCATGTATTCTGGAGTGTGCAATTCTCAAATTCAGAACAGTAACCCTAGGATGATTATCTTTTAAAAATCTATTCTGCATTCAAACTAGAATAGTATTTTAATATCTTTAGGTGAAAAATTTAAACTCAAAGTATGTAATAAAATCTAGGTTATACACAGGCAAAGAAAACAGTCTCCTCCCCTTCAAAAATACTCATCCCAGTAATTACAGAAAAAGTGTTTAGCAAAACCCAACATTTGCTCATGATTTTTTTAAAAAAGTATGCTCAGCAAGTTAGAAATAGGAGGGAATGTCCTGAAATTAATAAAGGATATCAACTAAAACCTACAGCTAACATCATACTTACATTGAGTATGAGAAATTGAAAGCTTTCCTCTTAATATCAGTAACAAAGTAGCCCTTTAACATTATACTGAAAGTACTAACCAGTGCAATAAGGCAAGAATAAGAAATAATAGGCATGCAGAATGGAAAGGATGAACTAAAATTTGTCTTAATTCACAGATGGCATAATAATGTTTATCGGAAATTCTAAAAAGGCTCTTAGAACTAATATGTGAGTTTAGCAAGTCTTATGATACAAGGTCAATATTATAAAAATCACTTACATTTCTTTATCACAGCTGTAAACAATTAGAAAATGAAATTTAAAAATAGCATCAGAAATCCTGAAATGCTCAGAGGCAGTTCTAACAAAATATGTGCAAGATGTGTATCCTGAAAATGTAAAACATTGCCAAGAAAAATTTAAATATATATGGATAAATTGAGAAATAATATCATATTTTTAGACAGAAAGACTCAATGTGGAAAAAAATATCAATTTTCTAATTGGTCTTGAGACTCAATGCAACTCTGATCTTCTAAGTCTCAGTAGCTTTTTCCTCACTATAAATTGATAGATTGTTTCTAAAATTTCTCTAGAAAAGCACAGGACCAAAGGGAAAATACTTTTGAGAAATAGAACACAATTAGAGAACTCATAGCACCCAATTTCAATATTTTATATAAAGCTACAGCAGTCAAGACATTCAACTGGTATAAGAAAAGATCTGTAGATCAATGGTACAGGATAGAGAGTCCAAAAATAGATCTACACATATATGGCGAATTTGACTTTTGACAAAGGTGCCAAGGCCAAAAGAGGAAGAATAGTTTTTCAACAAATTGAGCTGAAACAATTATACGTACCTCTGCAAAGAAAAATAATCTCAGCCCATAATGCATCCATATACAAAATTTCTTGGATTAGAAAAAGATTTTCTAATCTTTTAAAAGTGCTTAAGGACACAAAAAGCACAAACCATTAAAGAAGAAATTGATACATTGACTTTCATAAAAAAAAACCTTGAACTGTTGCTCTTTCAGAGGTATTGTTGAAAAATGAGATGATATGACACAGAATGAAGAAAATATTTGCAAAATGTATTTCTGATAAAGGACTTATTTCCAGACAATATTGTTAAAACTTTCAAAAATCAACAATTTAAAAAAATCATAAAATGGACAAGATTTGGACAGGCACTTTACCAAAATAGATATACTTGGTAAATAAGTACATGAAAACATGCTCAGCAGTGTTAGTTATTAGAGAGGTATAAATTAAGACCACAATGAAATACCACTATATGGCTATTAAAATATTTAAAATTAAAAATACTGATCATACCACATGTTGGCAAGAATGCAGAACAACTGAAACTCAAAGAAGGGATATTAGAAATCAGTGGGAAAATGACAGAGGGTTAAATTAATTTGATGTACCAATTGGTAATCCATATGAAAATAAAATTAGTTTCCTAACTTACATGACCAAAAAAAAAAATCAGAGATTAAAGACCCAGATATGAGGAGTAGGGTAAGCAAAAGCATTAAACTTCATAAAGAAAATATAGGAGAGTGTGGTAAGAAGGAATGTATTGACCAAAATGCCAAAAGCACAGACCAGAAAAGAAAATGTTAATACGCTTGTCTACATTAAAACTTTTAAAATTTCCTATTCTACAAAAGATACCACAGACAAAATTCAAAGTTAAGAGATAGATGAGGCAAGATATCTATAATATATACTATTGATGTATAGTTAGAATATATACAAAGAATTTGTAGCCACAGTATATCCAAGATGCAATCAATTCTTATAAACAAATAAAGAAAAGATAACACAATAGAAAGTAAACAAAAGATAAATAGACATTCCACAGACTAGACTGAACAGAAGACTAGACTCCAATGGTCACATGAAAACATGTTTGACTTCAACTAGTAACCCTAGAAATGTGAATTAAGAAAATAATGAGACACCATTTAATTTTTTATTAAATGTACAAAAAATTATAAACTTTAGCTGCCATCACCAGCACAAAAATGTGTACAGGTGTTGGCAGTACTGTCCCTCCTGCACCGCCACCACCACCAATGTGAATGTGCTCATAGACACCAGCAGCTTTGCCCTCCACAACACCACCGCTCAGGTGAACATGCACACAGACATCAGCATGCCTGCAGCTGCCAGCATCCCACACCCGCCAACATCCTGTGCCCACCAGCATCCTGCTCCCTTTGCTGCCACTGCCACTGTGTTGGCAAGGATGTGGTGTTAATAAGAACTGGTGGGGTTATAAATTGGTAAAACTAGATGGAAAAGCCGTCTTTCAATATCAAATAAAGTTGAGGATTTGCATCCTCTGACACAGTTTTGTTACATACAGAGATATATTTAGAATAGTGTTTCTAGTGGTGGACTTATTTGCATTTGGAGTGGGATAGTTCTTTATGTGTTACTATGCAACATATTGAAGGATATTGAGCATCTATAGTTCCCAGTACTAAAGCTAGTAGTACTACTGCCAGTAATTTGATAACCCAGACTGTTTTTACACATTTCCAAGCACTTTCAAGTGTGGGAGGGGTCAGTATCACTACTCCATAGAAACTTGTTCATATGCAGAAGGGAACATTTACAAAACTGTATCAACATTGCTTATAATGGTAAAAACTGGGGAACAAATTAACAACTAAATGGCAGTAGAAGAATGGATAAGAAGCGTGATTTATTTATATACTTCAAAACTTTAGCTGCCATCAGCGGCACAAAAATGTGCACAGGTGCTGGCAATACTGCCCCTCCTGCACCCTCACCACCACCAATGTGAATGTGCTCATGAACACCAGCAGCTTCACCCTCCCCCTGACACCACTACACAGGTGACCATTCACACAGACACCAACATGCCTGCACCTGCCAGCATTCCCCACCCTCCAGCATCCTGTGCCCACCAGTATCCTGCCCTTTTTGCTGCCACTGCCACTGTGAGTTCAAGCATGGACACCAGCAATCCTACCCCTGCCAGTGCCCTGCCCCTGCCACCACTGCTGGCACAAGCATATGTAGGAGTTCTGCAGCCCTGCTCTCACCAGTACCCTACCCCAGCTGATCCACGCACACCCCATTGTGTTGCCATGGCTTCTGGCATCCAAGTGAGCATGGATCCTGCTACCAGCATCTTGACAAAGTGCTTTGGCCAGCACAACCCAGCATAATGGGAACATCTCAGCCCCTCCAGCACTGCAGGTTCCTAATCTCAAGAGAACAAAGCCAGGAGCCTGGTACCAGCCCCACAAGAGTTAGAGCACACAGTCCAAGAGTGGTGAGCTGAGCCTTGGTCCCCTGAAATCTTCTGGAAATGAAGCCAGTTGACTAAACCCAACCTATACTACAGTCAAACCCCCAAGGACATCAAAGAGGCTAAAAGAAAAAAAAATCCAAAGGACAGCAACTTCAAAGTTCCCACGTGTCAGGGGTGGGACCAAGTGGAGGTAACTGAATCATGAGGTGGTTACCCCATGCTGTTCTCATGATAATGAGTGAGTCTCACAAGATCTCATGGTTTTATAAGTGTCTAGCATTTCCTCTGCCTGCACTTCTCCTTCCTCCTGCCTGGTGAAGAAGGTTCCTTGCTTCCTCTTTACCTTCTGCCATGATTTTAA
The DNA here is from genome assembly GCA_963573385.1 of Cacajao melanocephalus. Classification (NCBI taxonomy): domain Eukaryota; kingdom Metazoa; phylum Chordata; class Mammalia; order Primates; family Pitheciidae; genus Cacajao; species Cacajao melanocephalus. The sequence goes on along the minus strand of CAUYLG010040311.1, from coordinate 65,620 downwards.
ATTTCCTCAGAGCTGCCCCGCCATGCCTAACTGTAAGTCAATTAAACCACTTTTCTAAAAATAAATTATAAAGTCTCAGGTATTTTTTCTTTATTGGCAACATGAGAACAGACAAAATACAGTGAATTGGTACTGAGGTAGTGGGGAACTGCTGTAAAGATACCTGAAAATGTGGAAGTGACCTTGCAACAGACTAATCGCAAAGATTGGAATAGTTTGGAGGGCTCAGAAGAAGATAGGAAAATGTGGGAAATTTTGGAGCTTCCTAGAGATTTGGAGGCCTCAGAATACAGAAAGATTTGGGAAAGTTTGGAACTTCCTGAGACTTGTTGAGTGGCTTTGACCGGAATGCTGATAGTGATATGGACAATGAAGTGGAGGCTGTGGTGGTCTCAGATGGAGATGAGGAACTTATTGGGAACTGGAGTAAAAGTAATTCTTGCTATGCTTTAACAAAGAGACTGGCAGCATTTTGTCCCTGCCCTAGAGATCTCTGGAACTTTGAACTTGAGAGAAGTGATTTAGGGTATCTGCCAGAAAAAATTTCTAAGTGGCAAGGCATTCAAGATGAAGCAGAGCATAAAAGTTTGGAAATTTTGTGGACTGACAATGCAATAGAAAAGAAAAACCCATTTTCTGAGGAGAAATTCAAGCTGACTACAGCTGCATAAATATGCATAAGTAACAAGGAGCTGAGTGTTTATCACCAAGGCAATGGGGGAAATGTCTCCAGGGCATGTCAGAGACCTTCATGGCAGTCCCTCCCATCACAGGCCTGAGATCTAGGAGGGAAAAATAATTTCATGAGCTGGGCCCATGGCCCCCTTGCTCTGTGCAGCCTCAGGACATGGTGGCCTTTATCCCAGCTGCTTCAGCTCCAGTTTGTGGCTAAAAGGGGCCAAGATATAGCTCAGCTATTGTTTCAGAGGGTGCAAGCCCCAAGCCTTCCATGTGGTGTTGAGCCTACAGGTGCAAATAAATTAAGAATGGAGGTTTGGGAACCTCCACCTAGATTTCAGAGGATGTATGGAAATGCCTGGATGTCCAGGCATAATTTTGCTGCAGGAGTGGAGCCGTCATAGAGAACCCCTGCTAGGGCTACGTGGAAGGGAAATGTGGGGTCAGAGTCCCCTCACAGAGTCCCCACCAGGGCACTGCCTAGTGCAGCTGTGAGAAAAGGGCCACCATCCTCCAGACCCCAGAATGGCAGATCCACCAACAGCTTGGACCATGCACCTGGAAAAGCCACAGACACTCAATGCCAGCCCATGAAAGCAGCCAAGAGGTTGACTGTATTCTGCAAAGCCACAGGGTTGAAGTGGCCCAAGGCCATGGGAGCCCACCTTTTGCATCAGTATGATCTGGATGTGAGACATGCAGTCGAAAGAGATCATTTTTGAACTTTAAGTTTAATGTGAGCCCTATTGGATTTTGAACTTGCATAGGGCCTGTAGCCCCTTTGTTTTGGCCAATTTCCCCATTTAGAACAGGTATATTTACCCCTTGTCTGTACCCCCATTGTATCTAGAAAGTAACTAACTTGCTTTTGATTTTACAGGCTCGTAGGGAGAAGGGACTTGCCTTGTCTCAGCTGAGACTTTGGACTTGGACTTTTGGATAAATGGTGGAATGACTTAAGATTTTGGAGGACGGCTGGAAAGGCATGATTGTGTTTTTGAATATGAGGACATGAGATTTCGGAGGGGCCAGGGGCAGAATGACGTGGTTTGGCTCTGTGTCCACACCCAGGTCTCACCTTGAATTGTAATCCCCATAATCTCCACATGTCAAAGGATGGGACCAGGTGGAGGTAATTGAATTCTATATGCATATATACATATATACATACTGTATACATATATACTATACACACACACACACACACACACATATACATATACATATACACACACACACATTTCTGTGGATGTGTGTGTGTGTGCAAATACACACCTCTAAATAGTTGAGTTTTTGTGAGAATAGTTTCTCACAATTACTTAAAAATCAAGTAGTAATAGTTACTGAAGTAGAAGCACCTGGCTGAAGTAGTGCCACTTTTAAAGCAAAGTCAGAAATTCCTTGATGAAGAAATAAGCAACTTTCTTTTTTCTACTCACATCAATAGAATTTTTAAAAAGCACTCTGAAAGTAAAAAATACCCATGTTTTGAGCCAATAAGGAATAACTTTGTATCATCTCCATTGGAAAATATAAATGAAATGGAAAATGGGTTTTATAGTTAAAGATTTTAGTTTTTTAATATATATCAGAATCCATTTAGTTTTTTAACGTATATCAGAATTCTTATATGAAGTATAAGAATTAGTAAAACAGGTATGAGAAGAGATGCCTGGTTAAAATAACACTATCCTGGTTAAACCCACTGAATTTGTAATTCCTTCAAGTTTTTTAACTCCTTCCCTTCAATTCTCCTACTTTGTTCTTTTCCTTTTGAACACATTTCTATACTTTCAGGACAAGGGCTTGCCCTGCTGAAAAGAAAAAACTGAGGTGAAATTAGAAGGTTTAATCAAAGCTTTTCTAGACAGCATGAACAACCAGCAAACACTGAATTGGACAAAATGAAATGCCATTTAAATGGAAACAGCCAGAGCTTGCAGTTTTCCCCAACAAAGAACATGATTCCAAAACTTACTGTCCTTTGTCTCTTGGCCACATACATTTTCCAGCATTGAATGTGAGGGACTTTTGGGTTGCTGGCAGAAGGGAGATTGTGAGGGATGGGGGTTCAATAGGGAAGAGTCACACAACATTGCTTCCTGGTTGCTGCACAGAATGCAAGTCATTATTTTTCAGTGACAGTACCCAGAGACTATTTGAATTTGTAGAGATACTGCTCTCTGAGCCTTCTCTTTTTTTTTTTTTTTTTTTTTTGGCACTCGTTTTCAGTTCTTAGAAATTGGCTCATACTTCAGCCTGAAGACACATCCTAATGTGTCATTTTTAACCACTATGGGAGAAACAAAATGTGCTTCTGACTTTGGAAAGGAGGTCAGAGAAGAAAGAGCATGTGTCAGAAGGACTTCTACATCTAGATGAAAAAATAAGCATAAACTGGTTTCTTTCCCAGCAGGCTGGCATATTATGTCATATTCTCAGCACTGTAGCTTTATTAATTATGATTCATGGATAAGTATTTGTCAATTAAAAATGCTGAAATGGGATCGGTTAAGCTGGTCCAATTATATTGCTTCTAGAATTGACTATTTTCAAATAACTCCCAAAATTTTATAGCCACTAATTGGAAATGCATCAAGAACAATCAAACTGTCAGATTATTTCAACAATAAATCCACAAATTTTTTGTCAGAGCTGAATTTAAAGGAATACATTAATATTCTTCCTTTTAGACTGTAATTCATTAAAATAGGTAATAATCTTTACTCCTGAAAAGATAGAATGTTGTGGTTTTGAGGGTTTTGTTTTTTGTTTTGTTTTGGTTTTGGTTACATGAACTTTCATTTGCTCATTTCTCGTTTAAATGTATTTCACACTTACCAGCTTTATCAGAGTACAGCAAGAAACAGGGATTTATCTATAAATAATATAGTAAATTGACTAGATATAGATGTGTGGGCATGTTAAAGGAGGCAAGAAGAAATAGTGAGAGTAGCTACCATGGTACCCAGAGACTAGTTACCATGGAAGCCATCACCACCCATGCCTGAGCCTAAAGGGACAAAGGGTGGAATGGTGTTTACTGCAGCCCCTTGAAAGCTAAGCCATAGAATAAAGGCTGTTAGATGAGAGTTTCAGCCATAGACAACCTGGCCCCTGCCACATCAGCAGAAAAAGGGCAAAACAGGGATGAAGTAGGAAGAATAAATACCCAGATTTCCTCCTACCCTTCCATCTCTTGCTGGTGCCTCCAGTGCGTAAGAAAGTCCAGATGATGCAGTCAATAGAAGTCAGCCTCCCAGACATAGAGCTAGAGAAGAACAAAAACTGGGCCTGGAAATAAACAGAATAATGGCATACCATCCTTAGACAGTTACATCCATCCACCCATCCATTCACATTTCAATTCATTCTGGAGATCATTGCTAATATTATATAAGAACATTATAAAAATAAATTCCATTTCTTATTCATTCTAAACATTACATTTCAGCTACATAGTACATCCCATCCTCATACATTCTGGCCTCAACCTACACTTCCCACATTACTCCTACTGACAATTTTAAAATTTATTCTCTAGGTAATAGATACTAGAAATCTTTAAAGACATTTAGGGTTGCATTGTTGTTTGTTTGCTTAGGAAAATAAATCTGGAAACAGCTGAAAGATGAAGTGGGAAGACTCTGGTAGCAGGAAGAGTGTTGCTGCACTCAAGCCGAAGAGATGATGAAGGTTTAGACAAAAGAGGGGTGAGGTAGGAGAGAGCAGGGCAGCCAGATTCAGGAGTTGCTGCTGGTATAGTCTGCAGGACTCTATCTTTGGTGACATATTTGAAATGATGAGAGAAGGAAAGGGAAGAATCGAAAGTGAAATGGATGTTTCTAATTTTGGAAGCCAGATCCCTTATGCCACTCATCAAGATAAAGTAAATACAGCGGAGCTGCTTTTGGTGAGAGAAGATAATGAATTTAGCCATAGAAATGTCCAGTTTGAGATGTCTGAAGGAAATCTCTGAAGGTAAGTTCAATGAGGAGAATTCTGGTCAAGGTGGCTCTCTATAAGGTTCATCTTTTGAGTACCACCTCCCATATACACAAACATAAAAAGCAACACTTAGATATAAAAAGAAAATATAAAAGCTACATTTTAATTTATAAATGATATAAGTACCCAGGAGGCCAAAAAATGAAACAAAAACTCAAATCAGTGACCGGTGAGAGGGATTGAATCCACAGATCTGGAGAGCTGTAGGTATGGAGAAAGTGATGACTGGGAGGCAAGCCCCTAAGCACGATGGGGACTAAAATAGTTGTTCCTTGTGAGGATGGGAATGGGAAATAAGAGCCAAACTCTATTTCTGAAACCAGAGAACAAGGTGGAGAGTCCTCACAGCCCAAAAAGTGGCTGTAGGAAGATCTGCTAATTCTTGTCTAGGGCTTCAGAGGAGAGAGTCTCAGTACCAGAAAATAAACTAAACTTCCCACTGACTCAGTGACTAATATGGTGATGTCCCCAGTATAGGTACAAATGTAAGTCTTGGTTTTGGATTTGGATCCCTGAGGGATTGCCTGGAGTCAATTACAAACCATCAGACAGGAAGGAAGCTGAGGTAAGAAACAAGAAAGAAACTTTTTTTTAAATCTCCTCCTCAAAAGTCCCTGAAAACAGAAATTCTGAAACAGAAATCTATGGTAAGAAAAACATACATAAGAAGAGAATCGGGGAGAAGATCCAAGATGGCCAAATAGGAAGAGCTCTGGAGTGCAGTTCCCAGCAAGAACAATGCAGAGAGTGAGTGATCACTGTATTTTCAAATGAATTTTCACTGCCCACAGACCGGGAGATTCCCTGGCTGAAAAGCACCATGAGTTTCCAGCATGGCTGCTTCAGCTGGAGCTGCACGTTGGCGCACAGAAACTCACACAAATCTGGGTGGGCATTTCAACTGGCACCTGGAACACCTGGGAGACAGAGCCACCCATTCAGCTGAAAGGGAGGGGGCTGAGACAGGGAGCCAGGTGATCTGGCTTGACGGGTATCACCCCCACAAAACAAGCAATCTGAAATGATCCAGATTGAGAGTTTTGCAGCAAGCGCAGCTGGACCCAGGATGGTCCAGCTCGGCGGGGGAAAGGGCATCCGGCACTACCAAGGCAGTCTGCCAATACCGAGGCAGTTCTAACTGTACCTCTAAAAACAACACCTCAAGGAAGTTCACACAGCCACTGGGCAGAGCCCACAGCAGCTCAGCAATGCCTCTGCTGGCAAACTGTGACTAGACTATCTCTGTGCAGGGCAGGGCATCTATGAAAAAAGGCAGCAGCATGTTATGAACTTATAAATAAAGCCCAACCTTCCTAGGACAAAGCACCTGGGAAAAGAGGCGGTTATGAGTTCTGCTGCAGCAGACTTAAACGTACCTACCCAGCAGCTCTGCACAGAACAATGGATCTCCCAGCACAGCACTTGAGCTCCTATAAGGGACAGACTGTCTCCTCAAGCAGCTCCCCAACCCCCATATACCCAAAGAGACAGTTTGTAAAGGAGAGCTCAGGCCAACATCTGGTGGGTACGCTTCTGGGACAAAGATAACAGAAGAAGAAACCAGGAACAACCCTTACTGTTCTACAGCCCCCGTGGGTGATCCCCAGGCAAGCAGGGTCTGGAGTGGTCCTCCAGCAGTCCTGCAGCAGAGGGGCCTGACTGTTAGAAAGAAAACTAAGAAACGGAAAGAAATAGCTTCAACATCAACAAAAAAGACATCCACTCAGAGACCCCATCTGAAAGTCACCAACTACAAAGACCACAGGTAGATAAAGCCATGAAGATGGGAAGAAACCAGCGCAAAAAGGATGAAAACACCAAAAACCAGAATGCCTCTCCTCTTCCAAGGGATCACAATGCCTCACCAGCTAGGGAACAAAGCTGGATGGAGAATGAATCTGATGAGTTGACAGAAACAGGCTTCAGAAGGTGGGTAATAACAAACTTCTCAGAGCTAAAAGAACATGTGCTAACCCAATGCAAAGAAACTAAGAACCTTGAAAAAAAGATTAGATGAGATTCTAACTAAAATAAACAGAGAAGAATATAAACAACTTGATGGAGCTGAAAAATACAACACAAGAACTTCGCGAAGCATACACAAGTTTGAATAGCCGAATCGACCAGGCAGAAGAAAGGATATCAGAGATTGAAGATCAACTCAATGAAATAAAATGAGAAGGCAAGATTAGAGAAAAAATAATGAAAAGAAATGAACAAAGCCTCCAAGAAATAGGAGATTATGTGAAAAGACCTAATCTACATTTGATAGGTGTACCTGAATGTGACCGAGAAAATGAATCCAAGCTGGAAAACACTCTTCAGGACATTATCCAGGAGAACTTCCCCAACTTAGCAAGGCAGGCCAATATTCAAGTCCAGGAAATACAGAGAACACCACAAAGATATTCCTTAAGAAGAGCAACCCCAAGGCACGTGATCATCAGATTCACCAGGGTTGAAATGAAGGAAAAAGTGCTAAGGGCAGCCATAGGGAAAAGTTGGGTTACCCACAAAGGGAAGCCTATCAGACTCACAGCAGATCTCTCAGGTGAAACCCTACAAGCCAGAAGAAAGTGGGGGCCAATATTCAACATCCTTAAAGAAGAGAACTTTAAACCTCGAATTTCATATACAGCCAAACTAAGCTTCAAAAGTGAAGGAGAAATAAAAGCCTATATGAACAAGCAATTGCTGAGAGATTTAATCACAACTAGGCCTGCCTTACAAGAGCTCCTGAAAGAATCACTAAACATAGAAAGGAACAACTAGTGCCAGCCACTCCAAAAACGTTCAAAATGGTAAAGACCATCGACACAATGAAGAAAATGCGTCAACTAATGGGCAAAACAACCAGCTAGCATCAAAATGGCAAGATCGAATTCACACATAACAGTATTAACCTTAAATGTAAATGGGCTAAATGCCCCAATCAAAAGACACAGACTGGAAAATTGGATAAAAAGTCAAAACCCAATGGTGTGCTGTATTTGGGAAACCCATCTCATGTGCAAGGACACACATAGGCTCAAAATAAAGGGATGGAAGAAGGTTTATCAAGCAAATGGAGAGCAAAAAAAAAAGGCAGGAGTTGCAATCCTAGGCTCTGATAAAACAGATTTTAAACCAGCAAAGGTCAAAAGAGACAAAGAAGAGCATTATATAATGGTAAAAGGATCAATGCAACAAGAAGAGGGAATGATCCTAAATATATATGCACCCAATACAGGAGCACCCAGATACATAAAGCAAGTTCTTAATGACCTACAAAGAGACTTAGACTCCCACATAATAATAATGGGAGACTTTAACACTCCACTGTCAATATCAGACAGATCAATGAGACAGAAAATCAACAAGGATATCCAGGACTTGAATGCAGACCTGGACCAGGCAGACCTAATAGACATCTACAGAACTCTCCACTCCAAATCCACAGAATATACATTCTTCTCAGCACCACATTGTACCTACTCCAAAACTGACCACGTAATTGGAAGTAAATCATTCCTCAGCAAATGCAAAAGAACAGAAATCATGACAAACAGTCTCTCAGACCACAGGGCAATCAAATTAGAACGCAGGATGAAGAAACGAACTCAGAACTGCACAACTTCATGGAAGCTGAACAACTGGTTCCTGAATGTCGACTGCATAAACAATGAAATGAAGGCAGAAATAAAGTTGTTCTTTGAAACCAACGAGAATAAAGACACAATGTACCAGAATCTCTGGAACACATTTAAAGCAGTTTCTAGAGGGAAATTTACAGCTATAAATGCCCACATGAGAAGTGAGGAAAGATCTAAAATCGACACCCTATCATCAAAATTGAAAGAGCTAGAGGAGCAAGATTAAAAAAAAAAAAAACTAGCAGAAGACAAGAAATAACTAAGATCAGAGGAGAACTGAAAGAGATAGAGTCACAAAAAACCCTTCAAAAAATCAATAAATCCAGGAGCTGGCTTTTTGAAAAGATCAACAAAATACACAGGCTACTAAACAGATTAATAAAAAGGAAAAGGGAGAAGAATCAAATAGATACAATAAAAAACAATAAAGGGGACATCATCACCAATTCCATAGAAATACAAAGTACCATCAGAGATTACTACAAACAATTATATGCATGTAAACCAGTAAACCTGGAAGAAATGGATAAATTCCTGGACACTTGCAACCTTCCAACCCTAAACCAGGAAGAAGTTGAAACTTTGAACAGACCAATAAGAAGGGCTGAAGTTGAGGCAGCAATTAATAGCCTACCAACCAAAAAAAATCCAGATCCACATGGGTTCACAGCCAAATTCTGCCAGACATACAAAAAGGAGCTGATACCATTCCTTCTGAAACTATTCCAAACAATACAAAAAGAGGGAATCCTTCCCATATCATTTTATGAGACCAACATCATCCTGATACCAAAACCCGGCAGAGACTCAACAAAAAAAGAAAACTTCAGGCCAATATCCATGATGAACATAGATGCAAAAATCTTCAATAAAATACTGGCAAACCAATTGCAACAGCAAATCAAAAAGCTTATCCATCACAATCAAGTAGGCTTCATCCCAGGGATGCAAGGCTGGTTCAACATACGCAAGTCTATAAACGTAATCCACCACATAAGCAGAATCAAAGACAAAGGCCACATGAATATCTCAATCGTGAAGAGAAGGCCTTCAACAAAATTCAACAGCATTTTCTGCTAAAACCTCTCAATAAACTAGGTATCGAAGGAACATATCTCAAAATATTAAAAGCTATTTATGAAAAACCTACAGCCAGTATCATACTGAATGGGCAAAAACTGGAAGCATTCCCTTTGAAATCTGGCACTAGACAAGGATGCTCTCTCTCACCACTCCTATTCAATATAGTATTGGAAGTTCTAGCCAGAGCAATTAGGCAAGAAGAAAATAATAAAGGGTACTCAATTAGGAAAAGAGGAAGTCAAATTGTCTCTGTTTGCAGACAACGTGATTGTATATTTAGAAGACCCTATCATCTCACCCCAAAATCTTCTTAAACTGATAAACAACTTCAGCAAAGTCTCAGGATACAAAATCAATGTGCAGAAATCACAAGCATTCCTATACACCAACAACAGACTTAAAGAGAGCCAAATCAAGAACAAACTGCCATTCACAATTGCTACAAAGAGAATAAAATAACTAGAAATACAACTAACAAAGGATGTAAAGGACCTCTTCAAGGAGAACTACAAACCACTGCTCAAGGAAACAAGAGAAGACACAAACAGATGGAGAAGGCTTCCATGCTCATGGTTAGGAAGAATCAATATAGTGAAAATGGCCATACTGCCCAAAGTAATTTATAGATTCAATGCTATCCCCATCAAGCTACCAATGACCTTCTTCACAGAACTGGAAAAAACCACCTTAAACTTCATATGGAACCAAACAATAGCCCACATAGCCAAGTCAGTTCTAAGCAAAACGAACGAAGCTGGAGGCATCACACTACCTGACTTCAAACTATACTACAAGACTACAGTAATCAAAACAGCATGGTACTGATACCAAAACAGAGATATAGACCAATGGAACAGAACTGAGGTCTTGGAGGCAACGTCACACATCTACAACCATCTGATCTTTGACAAACTGGACAAAAACAAACAATGGGGAAAAGATTCCCTATTTAATAAATGATGTTGGGAAAACTGGCTAGCCATGTGCAGAAAGCAGAAACTGAACCCCTTCTTGACACTTTACACTAAAATTAACTCCAGATGGATTAAAGACTTAAACATAAGATCTAACATCATAAAAACCCTAGAAGAAAACCTACGCAAAACCATTCAGGACATAGGCATAAGCAAGGACTTCATAACTAAAACACCAAAAGCACTGGCAGCAAAAGCCAAAATAGACAAATGGGACCTAATTAAACTCCAGCACTTCTGTACTGCAAAAGAAACAATAATTAGAGTGAACCAGCAACCAAGAGAATGGGAAAAAATTTTTGCAATCTACCCATCTGACAAAGGGCTAATATCCAGAATCTACAAAGAACTAAACAAATTTACAAGAACAAACAACCCCATCCAAAATTGGGCTAAGGATATGAACACTTTTCGAAAGAAGACATACATGAGGCTAACAAACATATGAAAAAATGCTCATCACTGGTCATTAGAGAAATGCAAATGAAAACCACATTATGATACCACCTCATGCCAGTTAGAATGGCAATCATTAAAAAATCTAGAGACAACAGATGCTGGAGAGGATGTGGAGAATTAGGAACACTTTTACACTGTTGGTGGGAGTGTAAATTAGTTCAACCATTGTGGAAGACAGTGTGGCAATTCCTCAAGGATCTAGAAACAAATTCCATTTGACCCAGCAATCCCATTACTGGGTATATACCCGAAGGATTATAAATCATTCTATTATTAAGACACATACACACGTATGTTCATTGCAGCACTGTTTACAATAGCAAAGACCTGGGACCAACCCAAATGTCCATCGATGATAGACTGGGCAAGGAAAATATGGCACATATACACCATGGAATACTATGCAGCCATAAAAAACAATGAGTTCATGTCCTTTGTAGGGACATAGATGAATCTGGAAACCATCATTCTCAGCAAACTGACACAAGAACAGAAAATCAAACACTGCGTGTTCTCACTCGTAAGCAGGTGTTGAACAATGAGAACACATGGACACAGGGAGGGGAGCATCACACACTGGGGTCTGTTGAGGGCAGCCAAGGGAGGCACAGTAGGGGGTGGGGAGGTTGGGGAGGGATAACATGGGGAGAAATGCCAGATATAGGTGACAGGGGGATGGAGGCAACAAACCACATTGCGGTGTGCGTACCTATGCAACAATCCTGCATGATCTGCACATGTACCCCAGAACCTAAAGTGCATTTAAAAAAAAAAAAGAATAGAGTCAGAACACGAATTGATTCTGAATGCTACTGACTTAATAATGTAGTTGGGTAAATACTTTGAAATACCATCACATGCCCACTAAAATGACAAAAAAAAAAAAAAAGACAACACTAAGAGTTGACAACAGTCAAGCAACTGCTGAAAGGGTATAAACTAGTTGACCATTTTGGAAAACTGTTTGGAAATATTTACAAATGCTGAATATATGCATACCCTATAGCCTAGTAATTTCACTCATATACCTACCAGACATGGTAGTGTACATATATATACCAACAGCATTCACAAGAATGATCATAGCATCACTATTCGTAAGAGTTGAAATCTGGGAGCAGGACAAATATCCAACAACTGTAGAATGAATCTTTAAAATGTGATATATGTACTGTACAAAATGAAATATTGCACAGTAATGAGAATAAATGAACTACAACTATATGCAACAACATGAATAAATCTCACAGGCGTAATATCGAGTAAAAGACACATATTTGCAGTCCACGTGAAAAGGAAAACATTATCTATTACATGAGTTAGTCTCCAAAAGATAAGAGTAGGGGCACAGGGGAGCAAATTTTCCAGAAGAAATATAATTGTTCTTGCTACTTCAAGATAATTTTCTTTTCCAAATTTTCATACAGAAAACCCTGTCCATTGTTATAAATGATGTATAAATAACCATGAGCTATATGAGAGACATATGATAAGGCCATATTATAACATCTCATTGTCCACTAATAGACTGTCAAAACAAGAATATGAGATCATAGGCCGGACGTGGTGGCTCATGCCTGTAATCCTAGAACTTTGGGAGGCTGAGGTGGGTGGATCAGCTGAGGTCAGGAGTTCAAGACCAGCCTGGCCATCATGGTGAAACCCCATCTTTTAAAAATATAGATATAGATATGAGATCATAGTAATGACAAAAGTCTACAGAATTTTCTTACAAAATCTCAAGTTTTTTAGTATTTCCATCTTACCTCAAATACAACACTGCAGCTATTAAGCATGAAAAATATAATTTTCTGTGTACATCCAATAAGTATATTCAACAGATAGTTAAAGGTCATATGAGAATGTCAGTAGATGTCCCTCTTCTACAGCTTCTTTCAGGTTTTACTTTAAAACATAGACAAGAGCACTAAATGGCCAAGGGTTAATTATATTTATGTTTTATCCGTTCCTGTGCCCAGCATGTTTCTTGTGCTCCATGCTGTCTCTCTGGGTTCAACATGCTAGATTGTCCCAAATTATTCCTTAGAAGTAGAGTGCAGGCTTTAAAGTCAGTCCTGGATTCAAATCTTCTCAGTCTTTTATTGGCTGCATGGCCTTTGACAAGTTACTTAATCTTTCTCATGAGATACTTTTCGTCACTCTGCAATGGGAATAGTACTACTTAACATGGCTCTTGCCCACTGGCACATAGTAGGTTTTTCATTAGAGCCTGCATCACATTTTAAAACCTTATTAGCCTGCATCTCATTTTAATATCTCATTGATTTTTTTTTCTTTGAGAAAATTTTTGATATTTTTTAAATTGATAAAATCCATTCATGGAAAAGTCTTGTAACATGGTGAGTGATTAAACTGAGTAATACTGTCTAGGATTTTTTAAATGAGGTGTTAAGAGGCTTGTTTTCTCATATATCTTGTGTACTGATGTTGAGAGCAATTCCACAAGAAGAATTTCAAAAAAGCTTTAGCAGCAATTAGTGCTGGTGGTGTTAGTGTATAATATCCTGAGGAGACTTCACCATGTGGTATGTAAATTCTGATTTCTCATTCTACATCATATCTTTCTCACCATTTGTATATACCTTATAAGCACATAAGCATATTTATATATACCTTATAAGCATCCCACTTCTTTCTTTCTCTTTCCAAATATTTTTCCTAGTGGATTTCTGCTTGAGGTTGTGCTTTTTCCCTGTAGCCCAGAAAAGCCACCATCCCACTAAACCCAAGAGACAGAGATAGAGCAGCTTTGTGCTGCTAGACTCGGATTCAAAAAGTATGGGTGGAGGAAGGGGAGGTCAGAAAATAGGTTGTTATTTCCATTGTTGGCAATTTAGATTCAGAGGCATTTCATCTGCAGTTCCCTCAAGTGTTGAATTGAATAAAAGTAGTAGCAGAAACAGTGAAAAGGGTGGTTGGGGGAGGGGCTGTGAACACTTCCAGCTAAACGCAAAGAGATAGGCAGCTTGTAAGCGAGCATCCTCAGCTTGGAGTAAAAACCGCAAGAAGCCTGAGAGCCAGCCTTTATTGAAACAAGATGCTGCCATAGTAAAACAAAACACAGACTGAAATCCATCTACACTAGCAGAATAGTGTGATAGCTGTGTGTGTGCTCCTACAACCAGGGTGGGCTGTGTAGACGACTGTTGAATGAGAGGAAGAATAAAGTACTACTGCATTTGCATCCTGCCTAACATGTGAATGATTTTGTAATAGACATGTTTCACGTGTACCTTTACCGAGAATGACTGTGTCCACAAAGATTTACTCTGTACTTTATATTTGATTTAACCAGCATTCACATTTGCATTGGGCTAAGCACTGCAAAATATAGATTGTATACAGAAAGCTTGTTGTTTACAAAGACATGATATGCCAAATTTCCTTTTTAAGCCATTTTAAGCCAGTTTTCCTTGGAAATGCTGTTACACATTATGGTAAGCATCATAAACTAGCCCTCAATGTTCTTTTTAACAAATAATATTCCTAAAGGGTAAGACAAATACACAGAAAATGAATAGAAAATAATGCTAAAGGAAATTTAAATAGGGAAAAGAAATTTAAATAGGGAAAAATAATTGGATACTGATTTAGTTACCCTGTTTGCTTGCAGTACTGAGAAAATAAATGGCTTAATTAGGAAAATGAGGAAAAAGACAAAGATGTAAATGTATAAAGGACATTTTGATGTGTTTCAAGGATTGTAGAAGTTTATAATACTGATCCTTTATTGTACCTAACTTACCTAAAAAAATAAGACTTTCCTTTTCATTGGTATACATTCCGGAGTTACATAATAGATATTGACTAAGGTCATTCTACACAAAAGGCACTGCATTATGTGCTGTAAGAGATACAGGAACTGTTAAAGACAAGAAACCCTTCCTCAAGGCTGATAGTTTAGTTGTGGAAATAAAACATACATGGTACAAAAGTGCATATAATTAATACCATGTACAGAAATATAGGCTAATAGAGAGATGTAAGTTTCCTTCTTTTACTTGGCCACTACTGTTTTTATATTCTATGTAATCTTCCTTGGGTTCTTTGTCATTTATTCAAAATAATCTACTTAAGTAATTTTATATGTATATATCATATATATATGATATGTATAATATATCATAGATCATCCACATATATGTATGTGGATGATAAACTTTCTGAGCACTCATACATCCAAAATTTTGTTAATTCTCCACTCATATTCCAGTGGTGGTTTAAATATGTTACTGGCAAGGTCGAGGTTCATTTTACCAAGTGCAATAAATCAATCACTGTAACATGGGTTTTGCAAAAGAGAAGAGATTTATTCATAAGGCCACCAAGTGAGGAGGCAGGAGAACAGCTCTCAGATCTGCCTCTCTGGAGATAAGGCTTAGAGATATTATGGGTTAGGGAGGTGAAGTAGTGTAAGGTATGGGGAAAGGTGACTGGTGGTGGGGAAAACAAAGTAACAGGTTCATTCTGTGCAAGTGCAGTTGGGTTCATAGCATTTTATAGGACATATGTACAGAAAATGGCAGCATTAGCATGATCTGAGGGTAAAATTTCTGATGTTAGAAGGCCACTTCTCAAGCACTTGCACAGGCCCAGTTGAAGAGTTCATGGTCTCAACTGGTTTGAACTAGACAGAAGCAGGGCCAAGTTCCTTAACAACTGAAGCAACCATTACCATGGTGACCTGTGACTGTTATCTATAAAGTAGTCAGTGAAGGCTAAGTTTCAGGGTTCACCAGTGAGGTCTTCAGCCACTACCACCTTCAAGTTCATGGAAACAAGGAAAAAAGATAACAAAAAGCAACCAAAAGCAAGCAGGGCAGACAGACCTATTCAAATTCACCCCTTGGTTTCAAATATGTACAGATTTTTCTTTTCTTCCTAAGAACTTTGAAGGCATTGCTTCAAGATCTACTAACATCCAATATTGCCAATGAAAAATTTGACATCAGTCTGCTTTCTTCTCTGTTATTAATAACCTTTCCTTCTTTACTGAAAGCCATTAGGATTTTCTATTAACTCTAGAAGTTCTGAAATTTCATGAGGATACATCTAAGTATGAGCCATTTTTCACTTTTTCTCTTTGGTATTCAGCAGTCCCTTCCAATCCCAAGATACATGTATTTTTAATCACTCAGGGAAAGTATTTTATTATAGCCCATTATATTTGTGATTATCTACTTTTCTCCATTATATTTATTTTCTCCTTCTTAGACTTCTGTTAAACATGTGATAGATTTCCTGATTCTATCCTCCATGTATTTTGACTTTTATTTTAAATTTTCTTTCTTTTTGTCTTTTTGTTTTACATTCTGGGAGATTTCCTTTACTTAATCTTCCAGTTCACCAATGCAGTATTCAGCTATGTCTGTTTCATTAGTCAGCTCAACCACTGAGTTCTTTATTTTTGAAATTGTATTTTTCATTTTCTAGAATTCTTTTTTGCTCTTTTATTGTCTTATTTGAAAAGTACAATAGCTTCTCAGATTTATATGTGAAAGTATGATTTAAAATTTATGTAAATTTCACCCTGTTTTCTCAAATAGCTCTGTGGCTCCCATGGTGAGGTCTTTTGTTTGTAAATTTGGGGATTTCTCCTTCACTTTGTTGATTAACTCAAATACCTAATGTTTCTTTAATGTCTATGCATCATATGAATCAGGATCATGGTTTTCTCTGTGGTTAATATATTCATTTCCCTGGTAGGCCTCGCCAATGAAAAGAAGGACTCACTTCCAGTTCCCAGCAAATGACTGAATAGATTTTGACAGACCGGCATGGAGCAGGCAGGCTGGCTGGGAACTTCAGTGATTATAAAAATTAAGGAGCCTTCTTCTGAAGGTAAAACACTTTGCATGTATCATTCTTGGATAGGATTGCCCTTTCTCTTTGTTTCTTCCCGTAAGGTCTTCCATGGAGGAAGGTCAGTCTTCCTCATTTTCTCTTTTAGACCACAGCAGCTTCCAAGAAGCCATCCCTAAGCAGACCAACCACTTTCTTTAGAGAGTAGATCTCAGGTTTGACCAGAAAACAAAAGCACCTACTAAAAAATGCTAGGTTTACTTAGGGGAAAGAGAAAGATTCCCCCCAAGCTCAAAAGCTGTTCTTTCATAAATCATTCAAATCCTGATATTTGTAATTGTTCAAAAGGTCCTGAGGCCATGGGCCTATTGTTTACTGGGTTTTTTTGCCAATGTGAGCCTATCCACTGTCTGTGTCTGTCTGTCTGTTTCACCTACTTACCTAGCTATTTTTTACTCTAGCTATATATTTGCATGTATAGGTATATACTATAGCTATTAACGTTTTGTACCTTTTTGTTATAAAATATTAATGAAACACACATACAGAAAACTGCATGGAACAAATGTGTAACTTAGTTAATTATTTTAAGGCAAACAACCTTATAATCATGACCTAGATCAAGAAGTAGTACTCTACTAGCCATCTAGATGTCCCTCCATGTTCCCCAACACAATTATAGCCCCCTTCCTCCCCCCTGACTCTTACAGTAGACATTTACAT
Source organism: Cacajao melanocephalus (assembly GCA_963573385.1). Taxonomy (NCBI): domain Eukaryota; kingdom Metazoa; phylum Chordata; class Mammalia; order Primates; family Pitheciidae; genus Cacajao; species Cacajao melanocephalus. The sequence continues at coordinate 48,240 of CAUYLG010040311.1, read as the reverse complement.
TTCTTTATGTTTTATCACCCAACTACATCTTTGGATTCAACAGTTTAGTCTTTGCCGGTTTTTAAACTGGATATGTCACTGAAGTCATTACAGTTTTTCTCTCCATTCCTTTTCTTTCCTTATAATTTATCTGTTAAAGAACCCAGACTGCCCAACTTGTAGGATTCTCATAGTTTAAGTACTGACAATTGCAGATGCATGATGCAGTTCAGCATGTTCCTCTCTCCTCTGTATTTCTGCAACTTGGCAGCTAAATCCAGAAACTTCACCTCTGAAGGTTCAAACTCTGACAAGTGCATAGGTGAATTGTGTTCTTTCATCAGTAGGCATATAATAAATGTTTTTTTCTTCCTAAATGTTCTAACAATTATTAATGCTCAATCTCTACATCTGTAATACAGTGGGTATTGCAAATTGGTGATCTTATCAATCTATTTCAGTTTCATATTTTAAATGAACAATTTTATAAAGAGGTGCTTCTCCTTGTCTATTATTTGGATACCTAGTAGAACAATTTATATGAAAAAAGCAAAATAAATGCTTGATGCTTTCTATATTTTTACTCTGTTGTCAAGATAGTTAATTAGTTCCCTGTTGTCCTCAGAAAGTGACTACTTGGTTGTTTTTAAAATATATGGAATTATTAGTTCATTGATTTAAAGAGTTGATAGATTTCAAATCATTCCAATTCTTGAAGCTCAAAATATTCCCTCTTTGCCTGCTAGCCAAAATCTCTTCATGTTTGTTCCTTAGTGTTTTGAACTGACCCTAGTAGTCTCTGATAAGCTTCCATGTTATCTTGTATGTAAGAAATTCAGACTCATCTTGTGTATTTCTCTGCCTGAAACCTAGAATCAGCTGCAGAAGAATGAAACTAGAACCCCACCTCTCACACTATACAAAAGTCAACTCAAAATGGGAAAAAGACCTAAATGTAAGACCCCCAAACAGTAAACTGTTAGAAAAAAAATAGCAAAAATGCTTAAGGACACTGGTCTGGGAAAAGATTTTATGAATAAGATTTCAAAAGCACAGGTATCAAAGGCAAAAACAAGCAAATGGGATTATGTCACATTAAAAAGCATAGCAAAGGAAACAATCAACAGAGCAAAAAGACAATTACAGACTAGGAGGAAATATTTGCAACTACTCATCTGAAAGGGGATTAATATCAAGAATACATAAGAAACCCAAACATCGCAACAGAAAAAAAAAAACAAAAAAACCCAAACAATTCAATCAAAAATGGGCAAATTATCTCAACAAACATTTCTCAAGAGACATAAAAATAGCCAAAAACTATATGAAAAAATGCTCAGCATCACTAATCATCAGAGAATTACAAATCAAAACTACATTCAGGTATCATCTCACCCCAGTTAGGATGGCTATTATCAAAAAGTAAAAAAATAGCAAATGCTGGCAAGGATGCAGAGAAGAGGGAGCCCTTACACACTGTTGGTGGGAATGTAAACTAGTACAGCCACCATGGAGAACAGTACAAATGTTCCTTAAGAAACTACAAGTAGAACTACCATATGACCCCATGGAATCCCATTACTGGGCATTTACTTAAAGGAAATGAAATCATAATACTGAAGATATATTTGCCCCTCACGTTTATTGCAGCATTATTCACAATAACCAAGCTGTAGAGTTGACCTAGGTAGCTAACAAGAAATAAATGGTTAAAGAAAATGTAGTATAAATGCACAATGGGATACTATTTTGCCATAAAAATTTGAAATCTCATCATTTGCAGCAACATAAATGGAACTGGAAGATATTATGTTAAGTGAAACAAGACAGGAACGGAAAGTTGAACACATGTTCTCATTTATATATTGAAGCTAAAAAAAAGTTGCTCTCATAAAAGTGAAAAGTAGAACAGGCCATACTAGAAGCTAGAAAGTGTAGAAAGAAGGAAGAGATAGGGATAGATTTATTAAAAAGATACAAAATTACAACTAAATAGGAGGAATAAGTTCTAGTGTTCTATTATCACTGTAGGATTTCTACAGTTAACAATAGTATGTTATTTAGTTTCAGATAGCTAGAAGGATACTGAACATTCCCAACACAAAGAAACGATAAATGTTGGAAGCAGTAGATACATGAAGTACCCTGATCTGATCACTACACATTATATATATCAAAACATTACTATGTACCCTAGGCATATATGAAATTATTGGTCAATTAAAAATAAACTTTTTAAATAGGAGAAAAGAATGAAAAGCAAAAATAAAAGGATATTTGATATGGTTTGGCTGTGTCCCCACCCAAACCTCATCTTGAATTCCCATGTATTGTGGGAGGGACCTCATGGGAAGTAATTGAATCATGGGTGCAGGTCTTTACAGTGTTGTTCTCATGATAGTGAATAAGTCTCACAAGATCTGATAGTTTTAAAAAGAGGAGTTTCCCTACTCAATCTGTCTCTTTGCTGCCATACATGTAAGACGTGACTTGCTCCTCCTTGCCCTCCACCATGATTGTGAGGCCTCCCTAGCCACCTAGAACTGTAAGTCCATTAAACCTCTTCCTTTTGTAGATTGCCCAGTCTCAGCAATGTGAAAACAGGCTAGTACAATATTAGCAGTGTGAAAACAGGCTAGTACAATATGTACTAGCAGTGTGAAAACAGGCTAGTACAATATTGCAACTTATCAGCAGTGTGAAAACAGGCTAGTACAATATTCCAACTCATCTTGTATGTTTCCCACAATAGACCTGGAATCAACCATTTCTCTAAGAAACTTTGATTTCTGTTAATAGAAAATAGTATTTCAAGACCACAATCTGGGCACTGAAGATTTTTAATGGTACTGGATTAGTCATTATTTCTAGGCTTTTTAAATAGATTGAACTGTGAAAATATATATATTACATATATGTGGATATTTTACATGGCCTTATAATATATACGTGAATATATAGAAATATAGCATTTATTCTCTACATTTATGTTTATAAATATTTAATTACATATACTTATGTTATTATATTTATTATATATATGTAGCCTGTATTTCCTATGTAGTAAGAGAAATACTTCATAAGTTACATTGACATCTCCAATTCAAATTCAGTACTACAGGGTTAATTTAAATGTTCTGTGTTAAACCTACGTCCTTTTTCTTCCACACCAAGAGTTCTGATTCTCAAGGACATATGGGATGAAAGAATTAGAATATCCCATAATTACTCCTTTACTTTATACCACATTACATATATGAGTTTCAGATTATCCTAATTCTACTATCAAAACCATTTTTGATTACTAAAAACAGCTAAATATTTTTGGCATATATTATCCTTATTTTTCTCTGCCCCTCCCCTATTTTTAATGGTTGTACTATCTTTAGATTTTCAGATCATCTAGCTATTATATACTATGAACCCTTTTTTTAATCCCCACTTAGTCTACAAGTAACTGATGTTTAATGGCTCTCTAGTAATTTTAGTCTAAAGTTTGTTCTCTGGTAGATTTCTCAGGAAGAGCTTGTGGGTACAATTTCTCTTCCCATCACCTCTACTGTTACTACCCTAGTTCATGCCACCATTAGTTCTCTCTAGGTGCTGTAATACCCTCCTAACTAATGTTTCTGTTTCCACTTTTGCCTCCCTGTGCTTTTACCCCACCCAGTTGCCAGAATTAGCCCTTCACAATGTCGATCAGAGAATATCATTCTCTACTCAATATCTTCCAATGATTCTTCATCACTATTAAAATAAAATATAAGGTCTTACATGGCCTGCATGCCCCAATACAATATGGCCCCTGGCTACTTCTCTGAATTCATTTTCTGCTACTCTTCTTACTGCACGTCAGCCACGCCAGCCTCCTTGCTGTCCCTAAAATATGCCAAGCACATTCCCATCTTTCAACTTTGGACTTGCTGTTTTTTTAGCCAAGTATATTCCCCTCCCCTGCACACATACAGCTCACTCCACTTAAAACAGGTCTGTGCTCAAATGTCACTTCCTCAGAGAAGCCTTCCTTGATTGCCCTGTCTAAAAAAACAACTCCATCAGTCTCTCTCTTCTGATCTTGTTTTATTTCTCTTCATAGCGCTCAATTGTTAGTTGATATTATAATATATGTCAATTTATGTATTTGCTCAAGTCTTTCTCTTCTACTGGAATATAAACTCTGAAAGGCGGGGACTTGATCTCTCTTGCTCACTGCTTTCTAAAGCACTGGGGACCCTAAAGAGAGAACATCCTTAAGGCCAAGAGCAGTACCTAAGGCAAAACAAACAGAAACATTATAGACATTAAGGGTTCCAAGGCAACACTTGGACATATTTGTGGGGCTCTTCCACATAACCACATTTATCTCCAAATACCTGAAATAAGGTACTTGGGGATTCTGTCATTTTGGTTTATACTTGGTTCCATTTTCTGAGATTTTTAGAAAAAAAAATCAAAATTTCAAAAATCACAGCAGTGGGAAAAAAAAGTCTAAATTCCTTTCCAAAAATCTGTGTTTATTCTTAACTTTCCTAGGAAGGATGGGCATGCACTTCACTCCCACAGCCTTAACTATTTAATCCACAAAAAGAAAAACTTGCAGTGGTCCTAACACAAAGCCAAGTGTCTGTGGTGTGTCTTTGTGTTAATCACAGGATTTGTGAGAGGTTCCCTCCCCCCTCCGTCTTTACTCTCTTGCCATCAAAACACGAACCAATTAAGCCAACTAATAATATTTAAAACCTGACATCCTTCAGGAGGCTGAACTGAAAATCTAAATTTGCCATGTGGATGCTTTAGAGTCCGTGTTCTTTGTGTGACCACAAGTTCACCCCAGCTTGATGCCATGTGCATTACCGGTGCCTGGACACAGCAAACTTAATTATAGACAGAGCTCAAATTTTCTGTGTCTGAATGTCACTCCTTATATTTGTTGATGCAACTTAGAGTTCTTCTTCCTGACCTATGAGAGCAAAAACAGAATCGCCTAGAACACAGTGAACAGTATGGAATACTGAACTTGTCCTTATAACTACATACACAAAGCAAGAAGGGTTTTAACATGTGAAGTGTTTGTGCAGAGACCTAGGACTTCTGTGATGTGTACAGAAGAATTAAACAAACAACAAAAACAGTTTAAAGAATTTGTATATTTTGTTGCTGTTACTTCTCCCTATGTTTTCTTCCTTTTTTTTTTTTTTTGACTTTATCTCTTTTAGTATAAGAATAAAAAAGTTTCAGTCTTTTATAAAGGAAGAAAACAATAAGCTTTTAATGTGGGCCAGATACTATGCATCACTTTTATTGAATTAGTCAGAGAGCACAGTATTTTTTCCTATGTACATTTTTTCCTATGTACATATTAGCTCTATGTACATGTACATGCATAGGACTTAGGGGTACTTGAATATTTTCCTGCACAGCCATCATGTGTGTTTATGCCCTAGCACACCCATTTGTGAAAGTTTGTGTGTGTGTGAACGTGACCATGTGCAAAGGAAAGGGACTCCTACTCCATTATTCCAAGCAATTAAACTCCAACAGCACAGGGATGAAGAGGGGGCCCTGATTTTCTTTTCCTTTGCAGTAATTGCCTCGCAATCATCTTTGATCAGGGAAGAGCAGAGGAGGAGAGTCCTGCAAGTTGACATCCCTGGTATAAATATAAACATTTCCATACACAGGGCCAGCATATCTCTGGAGCTTTTTACTGATGTCTCTGACCTGAAACCATTGTAGCTCCATTGACACCTCATTTAATTGAATCCTTCCCTAACAGTGCAGAAGCCAGAGACTTGAAAGCGGGAGGGAAGAGGCAGGATGGGTAATCAAGGCGGACTCTTCTGCCTGAATGTCTAGAAATGACAGGGAAGTAATTGCTTTTGAAAAGCAAAAAACCAGAAATAGCACAATTTGTTCTATTTAGCAAGATGCTGAAAGAGGATAAAGATATGGGGATTTTGCCCCTAATATGGCAAAATCCCTACCCTGAGAATGAGACTGATTTGGATTTTTGTGCAAATAGGAATGAAGTAGGTTTTTTAAAAGAAGAAGAAGGAAGAAAGAAAATACAATCCTAAAAAAAAAAATAAAAATCCAGAGGCTTTCCTAGTTCAAAATAGCCAGAGAAAATAGTAAGATAATTCTGAGCCCAGAGCTGCAGCACTGCCCCTTTTGTCAGCTTCAAATCAGCGAGCCAGAGGGTCGAATCAGTTTAACCTGCCTGTGTGACACATCACCCACCCGCCTGACCCAAGAGTGGCCTCATTTTTATGGATGCAGAAGCTCACAGTGTAATTCATTTCCCGGCACACCCCACTCGTTCAGTCTCCTGCCTTTGCCATAAAGGTACACTGCATATTCTCTGCCGGCTGAAAGGATATCAGTCAGCTTCCTGCTTAATGCAGGAGTTACCCTACCTTACAGCTGGAGAGTAATGTTCCTCACACAGCATCAATCTCACACCCATGCAAATCAGCGCATGTCCACAAACTGAGGGTCTCAAAGTCATCCTTCTGGACCTGGAGGAATCAGCAAGTTTAGGAAAAATAAAACCTAAAGGATGTTCATTTAATAATCTTTGCCTTCTTGTCATCAGCTTTTCATTCTTGCTCTTTGGTTAAATGTTCATGAGAACACCAGAGCAGGTGCAGAGCAGACAGGTGCTTTACCCTTCCATTAGTGCACAGTAAAATGGCAAACCAAAAAAAATGGCATAGTAACAATACATTACTAGTGTACAGAATTTTTACAAAGTGCTCACATACACTGTTAAATTTATGTGGCTCTCTCAACAACCATGTGTAGTAGCAGAAGCAGCTGATTTAAGATCCCTCATACAGATCAGGAAACTGAGGCTCATATAGGTTAAATACTATGAGCAAGCAGCAGTAGTAGTATTTAGTAGACAAGCAGCAGAGCAGAGAGTCTAAGGTACAGCAAGAGGGGCCCCAGTTCTGTGCCTCGTATTAGAGGACTCTGCTCTGGCCCCACTCTGACTCCATCTCATCCCTTCTCATCCCAGGTGGGTCCGTGGGATCAGAGGGGTGGGGGGCATGATGCCCACTCATCACTTACCAACTCCCTTCCTTTAGACCACAGTCCATTCCTCAGGACTCTAGAAATTCAAGCGTGCCTGTAAGACCTGTACAGGACTCTTCCTGGGTCCATCGTTATGGTCTACAGCACTAGGCCTGAGGGGTATCCAAGGGGTGACTGTTTGCAGGACTGGGGAATGAATGAATTTTGGATGTGTAAGTAGAGTGTCCACACAAGTCTGCATGAAATAATTCATAGTGAAAGACAAAGCCAGAGGTAGAAAGAGAAGGGGGATGGGTTGAAGTCTGGGACCTGTGTACTAAATACCCACACTGTCATGGTCTAAAGTCTAAGGGTTCCTGACTAGAATGTGGTTTATCAGGGTGTAATGAAAGTATATATTTGTCAGAGTAAGAAGATACATGTTTTATGTTTTTGTGTAGCCATTTGATTTGTAACTTTTAAATATTTAGATATATCAAATACAGACCTCCGTTTGAGCTCTCACCTCAGGTTCCCTGAATGTTAAGAGCAAGCTAGTTGAAGTGGCACTAGGGTACATAGTAGGACTAATGAAAATTTGGAAGAAATTACATAACCTTCACTGACATGACATAAATTTTCTTTAGCTCTCCTTAAGGGGTCAAACAATGTATTGGCTTTTATAATTATAGCAGTTTCCTCAATAATTTATTGAAGGCTAAGAACCAATATCTCTGAGAGTTAAAGGTATTAATGATTGATCTGATGAGAAAGTAATAATGATTTTATGTTTTATAAGTGTATTAACACAGACTGCTGGTTAATTACCTTGCCACATTCCTAAATAATATTAAAGTGGCCGAAAAAAGTTAGTACCCTGGATTAAAGTGAAACATTTCTTCCAGGCAATTATGAATTCCTCTTTATCAGCAAGATCAGGCATAAATCTCTGCTGCAGATTCATGACTAAGTTGATTAGCTGTCCATTTTCAGCAGGAGACTCTGTTCTGAGAGAAGGCAGCCCAAAACAGGTGGGACAATGCTATGTATATGGCTCCCTGCAGCAGTTTACATCTGGCTTCTACAGAGATGCTCATGCTAACCTAAGGAACATGCCAACTCTCACCTCTTCCATGAAGTTCTCTCACCTAACATTGAACTTTCATAGCACTCTGTATCTCCGTAAGGTGAAAATTGTGTTCTTTGTTAGCCAGCCATTTCTCTATCTCTTACTTTCCTAAAAGACTGTAGAGGTCTGCGACCCTGCAACTTTCACTTTTGAATCCCCACAGGGTGAAGTGCATATAATAGCATTCAATGAATATTTAGTGAATGAATAGACGGATGATTTCTACTTTGTCATTATTTTTTGGACTTAAACAATTTGTGCCACATTTTTATGTGTTCTGCAATATTCTTCATGGTACATCCATGATTTTTTATCATCCCCTGAGGAATGCCATTAAAAGCATAGACAAGGCTTTTCTTTTAGCCTTGAGAATAGCCATTGGCTAAAGATATTCCTATATGTAAACAGGGCAATTTTGTATTAGTTGGTGTTAGGGATTGCTTGTGTCCCCTGCAAAACTCATATGTTGAGCCTTAAGTTCCAATTTAATGGTACTTGAAAATAGGGCATTAGGAAGTTATTAGGATCAGATGAGGTCATGTGGATGGGGCCTTCATGATAGGATTCATGTCCTTATAAAAAGAGACCTTGGAAAGTTTGCTCTCTCCTGATGTACATGCGTGTACTAAGGAAAGACCATGTGAGGACACAGTCGAGAAGGCAGCCATCTGCAAGCCAGGATGCCCTCACCGGAAACCAACCTACTGAATTTTGATCTTGGACTTCTAGCCTCCAGAACTGTGAGAAAATAAATTTCTGTTGTTTAAGCCACTTGATTTATGGTATTTTCCTTATGGCAGCATGAGCAGACTGAGACAGTTGAGAATGCTTTTGGCAGAAAACAACAGAAAACTCAACGTCTATTAGTTGACTATGTAATAAAGACATTTAATCTCAGATAGTAAGATGTTAGAAGGTTGATAGTTCCACAGACTCAACAATATTATCAGAAACTCAAAACCTTTTCCTCCTTCTCTCCTATGATCTTCAGTATGTTGGCTTTTTTTCCCTGTGCTTTTACTTTTGGTAATGCTGATGAAGTATCTTATCAGGAAGGGAAATAAGACATAAACAAGCCCAGCCTTGTTTTAAGAAAGCAAACTATTTTCCAGTAACCCCTCAATAGACTTACCCATAAATATCATTGGCAGGGATTCTGTCACATGGTTACCTTAGCTTCAAGGAGCTAGAAAGGTAAGTATCAAACAAAGGGGCATAGGATTGCCAAATAGTCCCAGGCCAATTGCGATCCATCCCCTGAGGCTGGACACATTACCATTTGAACAAAATCAGAGTTTTGTTAGCAAAGAAGAGTTGTAATATTTGTTGAATGACAAATAGTGTCTACCACCTCTTCTGTATATTTAGTTTTAACATTATCAATGGATATTTTACTCTGTGTCGTAGTCTATTTGGACTGCTATAACAAGATACCATAAACAGAGTAGCCTATAAACAGCAGAAATTTATTTCTTATAAATCTGGAAGATGGGAAGTCCAAGATCAAAATGTCAGCAGATTCAGTGTCTGATGAAGGTGGTTCAGTATCCTGGTTCATAGGTGGTACCTTCTCACTGTGTCTTCACATAGTAGAAGGGGCAAGACAGCTCTCAGGGGCCTCTTTTATTAGGTCATTAATCCCATTTGTGAGGGTTCTGCCCTCATGACCTAATCACCTCTCAAAGGCCCCACCTCCCCACACCATAACACTGCTAACTTTTAACACATGAATTTTGGAGTGACACAAATATTCAGACCATAGCACTGTTTTCTTCAAATATTTCATCATAAGGTTGTTCTAAACTGAAAGTTCACATTACAGTGGTACCTCTGCTCTACTGTGACACCCGTATAATCTGTCATACATAAAACTCACAAACTCAAGAATAAAAAGAAAACATCCATGAAAATATATAATTAACATTTTATAAACAATGATGAATTCTGAAAAAAAACTCCAGAGCTCCAAACAAGACCAGCTAAATCAGAATCTCTAGAAATGGGGCCCTACCATTGGTAAAGATTTCCTCATGATTCTAACATGGAGCCAGGATTGAGAACTACTGCAAGAAGGATTTATAGAAAGCAAAGATACAAGTCATCTCTACTTTTAGCCTCTCTGGAAATCTTTTCCTGGCCCATGATAAATTTTCTCATTGTTTCTCAATATTCCTATTTGTTTACTCACTAAGATACTGCCTATGTGTGTACTGTGTGCATATAGTTCTGTGTGAGATGTTGTGGATATTATTAAGAGATTTTAAACAGCCAATATTTCAAAAATTTTTAGTTCTTTGGAGTAAATCAGTGAAATATTTCTATTTAAACAAGGTCATGTTTATTAAATACCAAAATGAGAGGCACAGATATTATGGGCTTTAGGAGATCAGATGAAGGCCAAATAAATGTGGACTGGAACAGTTGGTTAAGGCCTCATATAGGTGTTAGAAAACTTTTGATAAGCAATGGCAAAGGAAAGGCCATACCTGGAAATCACAACATGCTATTTCTGGTGCGTTTGGGATCAGGCTAACTGTATTGCTTCTCTTGGGGAATGGAAGATAAGATTAGAAGCATTGAAGGAACTGATGGTTTTGGGGTATTGTTGTTTTTCCAGTTTTAATTTTTTTTTATTTTTGTGGATACATAGTAGGTATATATATATATTTATGGGGTACATGAGATGTTTTGATATAGGCATGCAATATAAAATAAGCATGTCATGGGAAATGGGGTATCCACCCCCTAAAGTATTTATCCTTTGTGTTACAAACAATCCAATTATACTCTTTAAGTTATTTGGAACTGGTGTTTTGATGGTTTGATGTCACAGCTGAAGAAAACATAGTAGTCAAAGCAGGACTAAGTTTGCAGGAAAAAATTCAGTTTGTTGGGGCTAGGGAATGATAATTTGGAAATGTCCAGTACATAGTAAGAAATATAAGAATTTGCATGGGACAGAGGTGTGTTTGGGGCATAGAGATAATTGTAGAAGCTTTGAAGGTGGGCACAGGGGTAGGAAACTGGAAGCTCAGCTCCCAGGACTCCTCCTGGCTCACCCCCTCCTTGGAGTCAACGCTAGGCTTTGTACATACCATAATGTAAGCATTTGATACCACCGTAGTGCAATTATTCATCAGTCAGCAAATATTTATTGATCATCTAATCATGTGCCAGGTAGGGTGATGTAGCAGCAAATGATATAAACAGGAGCTAAATTTAGAGGGAGAGTATAAGAAATAAACGTGTTCAGAAATGGATGAGTTCAGTGAAAAAAATAAGATGGGATAATGTGTAAGTGCATGGAGTTGGGTGTGTCTCTGAGCTAGGGTATTCGGGGGCGGGGTGCTGAATGACGAGAAGGAAGCAGTCATGTGAAGATCTGGGGACCAGCATTCCAAGTAGAAGGACCAACAAGTGCAAAGGCCCTGAGAAAGGAATGAGTTGGCATATTCAAGGCACAGAACAAAGGCTAGAACATAGAGCATAGAGGCCAAGGGGAAGAACAGCAGGAATTCACCCATTTCTTCATTGATTTATGTTTTACAAATATTCATGAAGGACCTACTCCTCTAGGTTCTAAGGTACAACTTTGAGCAAGCAGAGTTTTTCCCACATAGAGATTGCATAAGGTCACCTGCAAAGACAGAGCCTTGAAGGCTCTAGTACGACATTTAGGTTTTCTTACGGTTGCCATGGTGAGTCTCTGGAGAGTTTTCATTGTTGGAAACATATGACCCCATTTGTGTTTTACTTCTTTTCCCCATCTATTTCTTCTTGCCAGACCCTGAGGCCCTTCAAGGAAGAGACTCTCTTGCTCACCTTTGAATCCCTCAATGTCTGAGCAAAGGGCATGTCCCTTAGTAGACACTTAATAAGCATTTGTTGAATGAAAGAGGCTGTCATGAATGTCTGCACCCTGTGCCTAGGAAAACTGCTTCAAAAAGAGACACAAAAAGTTAAACATAAGATTACCATGTGACCCAGCAATCCCCCTCCTTAGGTATATACCCCAAATAATTGAAAACAGGTTGACCAAATATGTGTACACAAATGTTCATAGCAGAACTATTTGCAATGGCCAAAAGGTGGAGACAACCCAGATGCCCATCAATGGAATGAATGGGTAAACAAAATGTAGTACATCTGTACAATGAACTATTTAGCCGTGAAAAAGAAAGAAGTCCCCACAAGCTTGTCCAATCTGCAGCCTGCAGGCCGCATGCAACCCAGGATGGCCTTGAATGTGGTCCAACACAAATTTGTGAACTTTCTTAAAATGTTATGAGTTTATTTATTTATTTATTTATTTATTCATTTATTTTAGCTCATCAGCTATCGTTAGTGTTAGTGTATTTTATGTGTGGCCCAAGACAATTCTTCTTCTGGTGTGGTCCAGGGAAGCCAAAAAATTGGACACCCCCGTTATAATATGGATGAACCTCAAGAGAATCCAGACACCAAGGTTCACATATATTTGATTCCATTTATATGAAATATACAGAATAGGCAAATCCATAAAGACAGAAACCAGATTAGTGGTTGCCAGTGTCTGCCGGGTACAGAGAGTGATCCCTTAATAGGTGTGAAGTCTCCTTTGGAGGATGATGACATGTTTTGGAACTAGATAGAGGTGATAACTGGACAACATTGTGAATATACTAATGCCACTAAACTGTACACATTAAAATAGTTGTATCTTATGTGAATTTTACCTCAATAAGGGAGAGAAACAGAAGTATCAGTCAATTTAAATCATGGGAGAAGCAAGCATAATTCCCATATTTGAGAAATTTGACAGAGAAAAGGAAGAGCAATATAGAAGGATAGCAAAATGGGCCATTGGCTCAACAGAATTTTTTAGGGGTAACAGGAAGACTTGTGTGTGTTTGAAGGCAAAGAAGAAAACTGTCATACTGAGATGCTAGGGAACACACTGAAGTCTTTCCAGGTCTGAAGAGCTGAAGACCTAGACATAACCCTATATGAAGAAATTGGTCATTCACTCTTATAAAGAATGCTGCAGTTAGGATACTTCACGGAGAAATGTAACTGGCAGTGAACTGACAGCCCAGTATTGGAAGTCAAGTCTCCAGACTTACTGGGCATAACAACTATGATTATTTTTACTTTACTAATAATTGGGGATTATCCACAATGTCCATTTGCTGTTATACCTGTATTTTATCCTTCATATTTTTATTTTTGAATTCAACAAATGTGCCTGGCATGTGCTAGGAATTCAGAAGATAAGTATGTTTGACTGGTGATTTCCACTTACCCTAACTATAGCACAGGTGTCAATATATTAGTAACTCCCAAAGCCTAGTAGCCTCATAATGTTGCCGAGAACCTCACATGCCAAGTATTTATTCATCTTTCTGAGTCTGAGGTCTGATTAAGCAAATGAAGTTTGATCTGGGTGTATGTGTGGTTATGGGTATGTCTATGTGAAAGAGCCATTTTAAAAATATATTTATTTATTAAATAGAGAATATATATTTAGAGTTCACAAAACAAAGTACAAAAGGATCACAGTGAAAAAGTTCTCTGTTTCTACCACCTTGTTCCCTTTCCCAAAGACAAGGCATTTTATCAGTTTTTGTGTACCCTTTTAGATATTCCATACATATACAAGCAAATACTAATACATGTGTATGCTTCTCTGTCCAATTTTACACAAATAGCACACTACACACCCTGTTCAACACCTTTTTTGAGGTTTTTTTTTCACTTTACAGGGTATTATGTTCATAGATATTATGACTTTTCTGGACCCCTCCTCTCATCTATTTTATTTTCCTGCAATTGTTACAAAGAAAGAATTTCTGTTTAGGAGAATACTAAATGTTTTTCATAGCTTCATGGTATCCCATTTTGTGGGCAAACTATTGTTTATGTAACCAGCATGCTACTGATGGCCCTTTAGGTAGTTTCTAATCTTTCATAAAAGTGCAATGAATAGCTTTCTACATGTGCCATTTCACATATGTGCAGGCATATCTGTAGGATAAATTCATAGAACTGGACTTGCTAGGTCAAAGGGCAGCTGCATGTAATTTTAATGAGCATTGGAAAATTGCATTCCATAGAGTTTGTACCACTTTCCACTTCCACCATCAATGTATGAAATTAACCTATTCACACCTTCACAAGTTCATTGTAGTATCAATAGTTTGGGAGTTTTGCAAATATATTAAATATAAAATGGTATCTCAGTGTGGAGTTGATTTGTGTTTCTCTTACTGTGAGACTGTTTTCTTAATATGCTTAAAAGTAATTTTCTTTCTTTTCCTATGAACTATTTCCGTTTTCCATTAAGTTATTAGACTTTTATATATTGATTTATAGGAGCTTCTTATACATATATTATAGAAATTAGCCCTTTGTCTGTTGTGTGAATTATAAATTTTTCCCAGTTTGTCATTTTTCTGTTTACTTATGATTTTTTCATCATAGAAATTCGTTTTACTTTTATGATGAATTTATAAATCCTTATGTTTTGACTTCCGGGTTGTGTGTCATATTTTGAAAAGACTTCTCTCCAACATTCTTTTTAAAAATTATCTCATTATTTTTTCTAGTAATTTTATGTGTCTATTTGTAATATTTTTATTTATCTGAATTTATTTTGGAACATTTGGTGCATCGTTGGGTGTTGTTCCAGGACCATTTTGCCATCACCAAGTAAAAGCCATAGTTTCATTTAATACAACTTAAAACAAAATATTGCTTTCAATTTTCAAATGAAATAAATATTGATTGAATTCCTACTATGTGCAAGGCATAACATCATTTTTTCTTTTTAATATTTTTCTTCAAGAATAAATGGAGACAGGATTTTAAGACCAGAGATCCAGGAACTTCCGCTGGTAGGTTAAAAAAAAAATCTTCAGCAATAGTCTCTTGGGATCAGTAGGAACTGAATACAGCCATATTCAGTGAGACAGTGAGGTAGTCAAAACTGCAAGCAGGGAAAAGAAAACATAAATGATTCTTTATAGGTATGTGTTTTCCTCTGTAACCAGGGAAGGAAAATGAAACCGATATCAGGAGAGATCATCAAAGACCACAGTACCTATGAACATGTGATGCTACAATATATAGACCATAGCTATGAACACTACGTAAATATTCACTTGAAATAGAGCTTGTGAAATGGAGCTCAAAATGGATTAGTACTAAGAGATTCTAAAATAAGTCATTATCTTTTAAGTATGCTTTCCTTTGGCATGAGAAAGACCATCATAAAGACTATAAACCTTAAATGCTATATTGAAACAATCCTAGTTATATAACTATTAATAGAAACCCTATGATTTAGCTATTGATGAACTGTTCCTCCAGCCTTCCTTTCCCACAGCTTGGAATCACTGGCTGCTCTTCTGCCTAAGAGCTAGTGTGCTTCTAGCTAGAATCTAGTTATCTGATTTTTGGAACATCATTGGAATCCGTATCCTAGAAAAGTTTGTAATGAAAACCAAGTTGTTCTGTTGCAATGGATTCATAATGTGCATTTGTGTATGTGTGACTCATACATACAGAATGTTACAGAAATACTACTGGAAGGGGAAGGGACAGGAATAAGAGCCAGTGGGTATGAGTCAGAATCAGGGGAGAGAACAAAATGCAAGGAGAAAATATTTAGGATCCTTGTTCTTTTAAAGAACACACAGAAACTGAGGATGAACAGGAAGGCGATGTTTACAGTTTCATACTGACCATCTGTAGTGGGTTGAATAATGCCCCCCCAAAATTCTTGTCCACCCAGAATCTCAGAATACGATCTTATTTGGTCTTTGTGGATATAATTAGTTAAGATGAGGTCATACTGGATTTGGATGGATCCTGGATCTGATTACTGGTATCCTTATAAGAAGAAGAAAGAACATACAGAGATTGCAGTGATGTTGCTACAAGCCAAGGAACGCCACGAATTTCCAGGAGACACCAGAAGATGGAAGAGGCAGGGAAGGTTCCTCCCCTAAAGCCTTCAGAGAGAGCACAGCTCTGCCAACACATTTATTTTGGACATCTAGCCTTCTAAACTCTGAGAAAATACATTTCTGTTGTGTTAACCATCCAGTTTGTGGTAATTTGTTATGACAACCCTAGGAAACATCATATATCACCCTAAACAAACGTCTTTCCTCTGTGTATCCTATCCGTCCTCTTCCCAATGTGACATAAATGAAAATATCCTCGTAAGGTTAGTCTTTGGGCCTTCAGGTTTGCCAGGTCATATTGTGACCTGATACTCACTGGCTATGGTGGCGTTAGCACTTTTTAAAATCTGTAAAATGCAGAGAACAATACCTGTCTCCTTCATAAAGTTGCTTTGAAAAAAGATGAGTTAATATATAGTAAAGTGCTTTTGAAACTAGAAAATACTATATTGATGTAATTGTAATTATAAATGCTGTAACTTCATAAATAGTAAGCTCAAATAGTTACTAGTCCAGACTTTTATCAGTCCAATTTCACCCAGTTACACATAAAAAATAATATTCTGATTTTCTTACATAAATTACCTTTCTTGAGACAACAGACCAAATACTTTCTTTCCAGGGCAGACCAATTAATAATATTTTTTCTTAGTCCTCAGGTGTCTCATTTCCTCTGTCTTTGAAGTCATGCATATCAATGAAGATATGGAATTCACTTACTCATTCTTGTAAACACTACTCAGTGTCCTTTTGCCTGACACTGTGCTTGATCATTGAGATTTACTGTTCAAAAGCAAGATAACATACAGGATAAGGTGATGAGGACTGCCTCTGAGGTGCATAGTCTCTGAGAAGATGGTATTTGAGCAGACACCTAAAGGACAAGAGGTGGTGCAGACCTTGACAAAGAGGTGGGATTTTAGTGGAAGTGCAATGGGAAGCCCTTGGAGAGTTTTGAGTGAGAGAGTGGCATTTCATTGGTAAAAGATAGAGCTGGCTGCTGCGGGGAGGGCCGATTGTAAGGTGCAAAGTGGAGGCAGGAAGGCCCATTAGGAGTCTTCTGGGGCATGCTATAATTGACGGTGGCTTGGAACAGGATGGTCTTGGGTGGTGGGGTATGAATAGATCAGGACACGTCTGAAGGAACAACAAGCAAGTCTTGTGGATAGGTGGGATGTTAGAGTGAGGAAGAAAGAAGTGGGGCTCAGATAACCTGATGTTTTCATCAGCAGCCCTAATTGAAAGCAGCCCCACTGGATACACCAAATTCTGTAAGTCATTGTTGTCTAAAGTATCTCTCTCTTACCTGGTAAATCTGCGGTCACTTCTGGAAGACAGATGAATATGGTTTAGCTCAATTGTCTCATTTTGGCTTCTTAGAACAACTTGCTTTGAAGCCACAGAGAGAGAAAGAAGTTCCCTATTAGCCCCTGCTCTTCTTAGGGCTCTGAATGACTTTGTCTCTATTTAAACCTGCTTAGGAGGACTAAGGGCATTTATCCTATCCCTGGTTGTAATATAACATGAGAATATTTGGGTCATTTCCTTTTTCTGTATCTTTCATCCAAGAAGTGGGGATATTAGTGCCCACTCTGCAGAGATTTTCAGACAATAAGATGAAATAACATGTGGTCTGGCAGACAGTTGAACTTCAATAAAAAATGATGATGGTGATGGTGATAAATGTCTCATAAGACAGAAGTGAGTGAAACTGACCTGATTCCAGCTGAGCTTGGAATCATCTAGTTCCATCTAAGTCTTTCCACTACCAAAACCCTCACTACAGTTTTAGCCTGGGTCCATAAAGAAATATCCCAGGATTTGGTTCATCCAGAGCACCAGCTTAGGCAGACTGGGTAACTGCTTGATGTCAATATATTACTTATTCTCAGTTATTTTGTGAGGCATGGGAATAATTTTCGAAACAGTAACAAGAAAAAGTCGTTTCTGATAAAATAATGAGCCTTCCTTATTTTGAGCTTTCCTTTGATGTTTGCCATCTCCCTCCCATTATGGCTTTTTGTCCACCATTGAAAAGGCCAGTGTCCTCAATTTGTGCCCAGCTGGAGAGAGAACATTGAGCTCAACAGTGCAAAGAAGCAAAGAAATCACACTGAGATGATATTTTCCTTTATGAGACATTTCAGCAATCATAACAGAGAGAATGTCTTATGAGCTGATCATCAGTTTTAAATATGGAAAATGTTTCTTGCTTTGGAGCCGTCATTATGCTCTTATATATTTGATGTCACTGACAGAGCAAGTGAGAGGTTTGTCCCATATGAATAACATATTTAACAGAAAAAGAGAAAAGAAAAAAATATGATTACTTCCTAAATCCTGATATCATACCAAGAGTCCTGCACATTTTGGAAGAAGTTGCATTCTTTTTGAGATGGGGGTCTCACTCTGTCACCCAGGCTGGAGTGCAGTGACAAGATCATAGCTCACTGCAGTCTCAACCTCCTTGGCTCAAGCACTCCTCCCCTCTCAGCTTCCTGAGTAACCAGGACTACAGAGGTACACCACCAAACCCAGCTAATTTTTGTATTTATTTATTTATTTATTTTTAGAGACAGGGTCTCACTATGTTGCCCAGGCTGGTCTGAAACTCCTAGCCTCAAGTGATCCTCCCACCTTGGCCTCCCAAAGTCCTGGAGTTACAGATGTGAGCCACCATGCCTGGCCTAAAGTTGCATTCTTGATCTGAATGCATGACTTTTAATCCTCCCCCAGTTCATTCTGTCTCTCTTTTTTTTTCAAAATGCCTTGCTATTTTTGCATGATTTGGACACCTTCTCTTACGTCTTTAATCATTTTAAGCATACTTATTTGCAGTCTCTACCAGATTGTTCTATCACCTGAAGTTCTCAAAGGTATAAATCTGCTATTTGCTTTGTCTGCATTCACTTATGGTCTTTAGTTTCATAATGTGTGGGTACATCCTCAGCAGGACTTATCTACAGGAATTCTAGGTACCGTGTGTGAAAGTGTGGCTCTCCAAAGCACTTTTGCATTTGCTCCTGCCAAATGCCACAGGGATATTCCTGGCCTGATACTAAGTTTGATTTTAATTTTTCAGCTTAGAGGTTTCTGAACTTGGTAGATAGTAACTATAAATCCCTTTACCCTGTAAGCATAGTCATAGATTCTCAAAGGAGACTTGTTTCCTTCCTATGCGCCAGGAAAAGACAAGCATTGCCGTGACAATAGATGGATTTTTTTCCCCTTAGGCCATCTTTTTAGGGGTCATAGTTTTATGTGAAGATCTCAGCTTCCCCTTGCTAACTTTCATGGACCTTTGTCCCCATGTGAGTACTAAAACCTAATCCCTATAGTCACTGTCTGGGCAGTGCTTCTCAAGGCAGATACACATCCCATGGCTCACTGATTTTTTTTCAGTTCCCTCTTTGTACCTGGCATTTTGGGAGTTTCTGACTTGCAAGTTTAGCCCTATATTTAAAAGAATGCGTGTTCTATTTTATTCAAAATATCTTAACTTTCTGATGGAACAGTATTTGGGTTATCTGGCCTACCCACCACCCTATGGCTGGAAATGAAACTAGCAATTTATTCTTCATGCTTGCAGCCAAAGAGACCTTTCTAAAATACAAGTAAGATTTTGTTACCAACCTTGCATAAAACTTTTGAATGGCTCCCCAGTGATCTTAGGACAGACACTGAAATCTGTAATGTATAAGGCTTTGAATGGTTGGGTCCGTACCTATTTCTCCAGTTTCATGTTGCATCATACTCCTTCTCATTCTCTGTGTTCTACTCACACTGGGATCCTTTTGGTTTCTAAGCTGTACCTTACTCCTCCTTACCATACCAACTTCCCACGTTCTGTTCTTCTTAATGGAACACCCCTATGTTCTCTGAGTACTCACCCTTCATATCTCAACATAATTGCATCATGGCAGTTGTCTAGGTGAGTTTCCTCTGGCTCATGTGTTTGTTGCCTCAGGTACCTATCCTTTATTATACTTACCGCAATTGTGTTTTTACTTCTATTTCTTTAGTTATTTAATTAATATCTCTTTCACCCACTGTGCTTCAGACTCTGTGAAGGAGAGGCCATATCTCTTTTTGCTTTGTGTTTTTGTTAGTCGGTAAAAGTAACGTTAGCTTCTACACTCACAACAACATAAACTGTCCTAAAATCTCAGCTGTTTAACAGCATTAAAATTGGATTCCTTTAACTATAGTCCAAAGTGGATCAGGGCACTCTTCTCCAACTGGATCCCCAGAGACCCAGGTTGGACCCCCATCTTCAACATGTCACCATCGAGGTCACACTGGAAGGGAGGAGAAGGAAGGGCCATGTAGAAGGTTTTTATGAGCCAGGCCAGACATGCATCTCTTCCACCCATGTTCCATTGCCCAGAGCTCAGTCATAAGGCCCCATTGTAAAAGAGCTGGGTAACATAGACTATCTGTGAGTTTGGGAAGAAGAGGAGAAAATGGTTATCAGCAGCACTCAAGTCTCCACCACACCATCCTATTTTTAGCAAAGAGTAGTTCCTGGTGATAGGAAGTTCCTGATAAGCAAAAATTGAATGTATCAATGAATAGATGGCTGGCAGAGTGGTTGGGTGGGTGAGTGGGTGGATGGTTTTGTTGTCAATGAATGGATCATTGATTCATTTAGTCTGTAAGCTCTTTAAATATAATGACCATATCTTTAAGTATATTGACCATACCACATTGTTCATTATGATATTCCCCACTGCTAGAGAAGATTTTCGCTTCCTGTGAGTAGAAGGCCACACAGGAATGAGTAATTACACTGCTTGGGAGATTTCATGGAGAAGATGAAGTTCTAGGGGGTCTTTAAAGAAGGGTATGAAAATAGGAGGGCAACTTAAGAAATACATTTCTGAAGACATGGGATGGATTGGGGAAAAAGTAGAAAAAATGATGAAGAAAGGTTAGTGTGCCTATAGCTGAGAGTAACAAAGGAGGGAATCAATGGCGAGGATGAAGAACCTTACAGAGGTAACATTTCACCTGGCTAGTGTCATTTGAACACTATTACATAATTTTCTCTTTCGATGTATTATAGCCTTACACCTACGAATAAGGTTGTCTCTTCAGTGAAATAACATCTTTCCCTCTCCCTTCTTGACCCTTACTGACTAAAATGCGTACTATGTGCACAGGAAGTGTATATTTGGATTGGCCAGAAGTTGGTACTACGGAAGTCACTTTGGCCCTGACTATGCAGAATGGAAAACCACTCTAGTTCCAGCCCCAGCTGTCAGGCCAGGATTTCGCCCTAGCCCTTTTCCAATCAATACATAAAAATGCCTGGTGCCATCGGAAGGGAGCTGCATTTTTAAAAAATGAATAAAGTCAGACAGCCAAAATCTTTATATTCTTTACGCTCTTCTCTGCAGCTTTCTGCCCAGGGATGGAGACTACTCTGATAGATGCAAATGGGCAGCATTGAGGTGCCACCCTCCCCTGCCCTGAGAAGGGGATTGGGGATATAAAAGGTAGCCAGTCCTACAATACAGGCTTCCGAAATGCACTATCAGAGTTAGTGACAGGAGAGCTGCTCTACCTCTGGGGCTACAGCAGTGCAGGAGCTTTAGTGGATCAATACTTTAGTCTTGTCATGCTAATTGCTCATTGGTTGACATTCATGATCCTTCCTTTCTCCCTCCCTATGTAAACTCTTTACAGCTGGAACAGCGAGATGCAAAAATCCCGAGCCTTCAAAGCCAGCTCCTGCAGAAGAGAGAGGGCCTGGCAGCTGAGGTATGGTGCTCCCCCATTTTCTTGCTCCCCTTAAAAGAGCTTCACGTGTGTCTGTATGTGGTGATGTGACAGGGAGACACACGAAGAAATGCCTCGTGTAACTCTCCTGTGACACGTAAACGGTATTATCTTTTCAGAACAAAACAATATCTCCTCCTCTTCCACCCATGTGACCCCCCGCCCCCAGCCAAAAAACCCAGAAAACCAAAATATCCTCGGGTTCTATGAGTTTGACTGCAGCCCTTCTTCTGTTTTGGTGAATGTATCGCCCTCCACTAGTTCACAGCAAACATGTGCCTGCACTGTCCTCTTTGCTCTCAGACTAGGGGATGTCAGACCAAGCTGCTGAGAGAGAGAGAGAGAGAGTGAGAGAGAGTGTGTGTGTGTGTGTGTGTGTGTGTGTGTGTGTGAGATCACGCCTACCATATTGGCTTCCTGTCCCTGGAACATCAGGTTTTCTAGCTGGCTGAGCCTGTCCCCACATTCATTGTTGCCACTGAGACCATCTCAACTCCTACCCTGTATGCTTCAGGCCTGTGCTATGCAGGGTTTTGTTAAGCCGTTTAGTATTAATTGATTTTTTTTCCATTTTTTTCTTTCTTTCCCTGGGCGGGTCAATAGCTGGATGCTTCAGGAGCAGAGGATCTATCAACTGCAGACCAAGCATAGGGAGACGCAGGCAAACCTGGAACAGTAACCCAGCCAGCTCCAATTGTTCCGACAGTACTTGGTGGCCAGACAGTCGGCAGGCAGCAGAAAGCATGCCCCGGGCCGTGAGGCAGGAAATTGACTCTGACTCAATCCTTGAGGTCTGGTAAGTTTTTTTACTTTTGGAAAGTAAGGCAAATGATAACCAGGTCTTTCTTTTCTTCCTCAAAAGAGTCAGCAGCATCTGGGCCGATTTCAGTGAGTGAGCTAAAGATCAAAATTGGAAAGCTCCAGCAGATCTGGAAGGATGGAGGGGTTGGGGGAAGGAATAGGGGTTTGCGGGATAGACAAGAGCTAACCAAACTCTGATCCTAAGGTGAGCCACTGCAGCCAAGCAGATGTCCTGCGTATCGATCCCTACATCCTGTTATTGATTTCCTCTTGGGGCCAAGAATGGGGTGGACCTATGCAGGACAAGAGGGGAACTGACATCCTCCCAGAGAGCCAAGCAGCCCTAATCGGTGATAACGGTGTTAAGTGGTCAGCCTGGAGATGAGGTTTGCTTAGCTCTATTGATCTACACTCCCCTGGGATATAAATCCTTCTGAATTTGCTTCCATAGATATAAATATTTATAATTAAGATAGCCTAGGAGCTTCTTACAGGCACAGGGAGAGTGGCCCATCCCAGGATAAGGCTTGGTACCAATCTCTTTCGTCTCCCAACTCGGTATAGTCTTCTCACTCTCTTGCATCTGTTTATACATCTCTGTTCTCTGTTTTGAACCCCATTTTGCTCACCCTCTGAGTGACAGGCACAGTATCTCAGACTATCAGAAGCTGGAAAAAATCCACTCTTTCTGAATGCAGCCTCCAGCTGAGGAGGGAGTGCCGATCCCCCCCGCACCCTCCAAGGCTACACAGTTTCATGTGCATTCAGGAGCCTGGACTTAGAAAGGAATGGGCTATTTGTGGGGTCGTGAGAGAAGACTTTTTTAGTTGTTGCTTTGTTTTTGCTTTGACTGGGGCATCTGTTTGGATCCAGTAGCAAACGGGCTCTGTAGCACAAACATGTTAGCCAGTGCTAAGATCCTGTGTTGGCTCACTTGCAGTATTACATCTGAGAGTACATTTTGAAGGGCCCCACACTCTTGTTTCTTAGCACCTCATAAGTCTAAGCTCACGTGAAGTGAACAGAGCATCCCTTCTTCAAGAGAATGGAAAAAGAAAGGATGCTGAGGAACTGTTGGGGGCAGAGCCCTTGAAGCCAGCTGGCAGGACTGAGACCACTGATTAATGCTTTGCCCACTGAAAGGACAACCTTATAAAGAATTGGAACCATTAAGCTTTAATTTTTAGAAATTTGGGTGCTAGGGGGAATGGTCTTTAGGGACCACTGCAGTCCCTAAACCCATCATCTGCTCTGGTCCTAGGATACAAATCTGTTCACCCTGGATCCTTCATCTGCTTGGATGTCCAGGATACAATCTTTTTAGTTTGGGAACTTCTGACTATTTCTCTCAGGTGTCTGCCTTGCTTCAATGCTTGTATCTGGAATAGTATGTCTTTTTGTGTCTGCCTTCAGCAGGCTTCATTAATTTGTAATTCATGCCTAAAAAATTGTAAGCACTTTTGCGTCTTAAATGGGTCAAGGGTGTGTGTTACTGGGTGTGTGTGCACTGTACAGACTGGGGGGAAGAATCCACTGGGTTTTGCTTCGCCTGATTTTAAAATGTTTAGTCATTCTGATCCATACATGTGAGCTAATAAATATGTGTCTGTGTGTCTTGATGTAAGTGTCCGTACTCGGGAATCAATGAACACAAGCAGTTTAGAATGGTGTTCCACGTTTCTCTACCATTTGCATTAACCATGTCTTTCCCAAATGCATATTAAGCTTCACTTTTTTTTAAATTCAGAGGTGGTAGTTTCAAACTCAAATCTAGCTCATTTGTCTCTTTTAGCACGTGATTGAGGATTAGGGACTATTGTAATTGGTAGTCAAGGGTTAGTATTTTGAACTTCATTTGGCTTAGATAATTTATATAGAATAAAAGCCTAACAAGTGTAATCACAGTAGTCTTGGCTTAAAAATTTTCCAAGCATACTTGAAGTTGAAAAACACTTCAAACTAAAAATGGAAGAATGTTCTGGTTAGTAACTTGTATACTTCTATAATAATGGAGAGAATTGGATTGCAGTTCTCTTTGTTTGATTTATATGACAATATCAAGAATGTGAAAGGTGTATTTTACTGTAGAAATAAACTTTCAACACTGACCTAGAGGATGGAAGACTCACGTTGGTACTTAAATCCTGTTCTGCTAGCTTATAATGAAAAGCATCTTATTAAGAATATATATATTTTTTTTTTGGGGGGGGGAAGAAAAATCCTAAGATCCATGCTTTTCTCACATTGTTTGCAATATTTGCCAACATTTGCTTGCATGGTTTCTGTGAAGAACAAGCTTATTTGGAGAAAGTGATCTAAATTTTAGAATTGAATGTACTCCACTAATTAAATGTGTATGTCCTTGTGATCTTAGTGCCACTAAATCTAAATACCACATACATAAATTCATTGCTGTCTTATGCTACAGGTCATATTTGAAAGCTGGTTGCCAGCCATAAGAAAATGATTTTATTATGGAATTATCTAATGACTTAAGATAACACATTTCATTGTCTACAGTCTTGTAAGAATTTAACTCTTATGCTCTATTTGCATTTTATATTTTATATATATACAGATTTTCAAAATTCTAGCTGTCTAAAAGGTTTCCTCTTCAATATATTTTATGATACAAGGATAGAAAATTTCACTTTATTTCTATATTCAAAACATAAAATGTTATATTGATATTTCACTTTTATTTCCATATAAATAATATATATATTATGTTTCAAACCTTTGTAAGCATCTTGACGTACTCATTTGATCTTTAAAGAAAATTTACATGCTAAGTTATAGCAGAAGTCATTATCTTCATTTTACCAGCAATAAAACATGCACAAGGTAATACAGATATTAGTGTCAGACTTGAAGCTGTGGCCTGAAGCTATCGACTCCTGGTCAAGTGCTCTTTGCACAGCTACTGCTGCTTCTGTTAATGTTTGATAACTTTTTAGCATACTCTATATTTCCAGTACTATTATAACCATTACAATGCATGTAAAGCAAATGTTAGCTGCTCTTAGTGATCCTTAGCATTCTAAACACACAAGAGAAGGTAGCAAATAAGTATTTCAGGCATCTTTCTTGGGCTTTTATCACAGCACAACCTGCTGCATGTCACAGTCTGATGTCATGATGGACCTTTATTGTCAGCTTCAGAAATTCTGGCTGAGCTATGAATATGCTTAATGAGTTTGCTCCTCAGAAACATGTTCCTATGAAAACATGGTGAGTATATATTACTCACTATGTTTCACAAAACAATTATGTATGTATTTTGTCTTCATACCTACCAACATTTGCCTTAAAGAAATATTATGTATAATTTGAAACATCCAGATGAAGCTTTTCCTCTTCCTGGAATAACTAGCACCCCTTCTCCAACCTCTTCCCCGTTCAGGGATTCTTGGCTTTTACTGTGCCATGGACCCCACTGCCAATCTGCTATAGACCTAAAGCCTGTGGACCTTTCTTAGTAGAATGCTTTTGAATATATAAAGAATGAAGCATATAGAATTACAAACAAAATCAATTTATATTGAAATTCAGCTATCAAAATATTAAAACCAATTAAATATTAAAACCAATATTTGGTATGATAATATGTATAGTTTCTATTAATATATTAATAAAGCCCAGTGGTGGATCTACTACTGTAATTTTAAGGCAGTCATGAGCATAAGGGATATTTTGAAATAGCTACTATATCTGTTATGGATGTGATATGAAAATAGCTATGATTTCTGTTGGTGACATTGTTACCAGTATGTTATTACTGTGGTTTGTTTTCTACATTTTTTTTTTTGCTTTTACATCCATTATATTTGATTTGATTCTTACAACAACCTTGTGAGGTAGGCAAGATGTGAAGTCAATATTTTATAGACAAAGCAGCTGAAGCATAGCAGGAGCTTAACTGATGGGATCCATTTTCTTTTCCTTCGAGCATTTTTGTGTGTACTATCTTCGTCCAAATTCTTGACAAAAATGTTGAAGAGGACCTCTAGAGCTAGGCATATCCTGAATTCTTAAATAGCATTGACTGATACAGCAGTTTAAGCAAGTCAGTTTCACCTAAAAGTGTGATTATCCAACCCACATGTTGCCATTCTGTTCAAAAAGGATGGTACAAAAGACAGTCACAATCACCTGGCTTACTGACGTAAATATTAATACTAATCCAGTGAGTTAAAAGCACATGAGAATTGGCTGCCACAAACAAAATTTTGACCTGTATCTACCAGGAAACTGTCATACCAACTAAGGAAGCCAAGTCTCTCACTGTCTTCCAAAACCCTCATGGGGCCATGTTTTATTATAATGGTTTGTCACAGGTCCTAACCCACACTGTATTTGATTATATACATGTCTCATAAGTCATTCCTCTTTATCACACCCAGCACTTAGTCCACTGCTGCCCATGTAGGAGGCACTCAAATTGGCAAAAGAGAAATCTATTCAAGCGAATGTTCTTCCAATAGTATCTGGCCCCCTTCCGAAAACAAACTTGTGACTAGAAGAGGCACTGCCCATTGCCACATTTGTACTAACATGACTGATTTAAATGCTCTTATAATTGACTTGGTCATAGTTTCCAACAGGTGCCAAGGCTTTTGCTAGTTAAACCAGTTTTCATTGGATCATTTTGTTTTCTATGTGCATTTTGACCAAACATAGGTTCTCTAACAACAGGAAGAGAATACATGAAATTTGAATATATCTATACAATGATGGTCTATCAGTAAGGAAAATAAGTGATCAATAAAACAAAACATGAAGACTGTAGGTATACCCAAAGAAAGGAAAAAGGACTAACACAAGAATATAGTGCTTTACCATTTACAAATCTTTCACATACATTCTCATTTAACCCTTATAACAACCCTGTGAGGCAGGCATCATGGATATTCTTCTCATGAAATAGATGAAGACAGTAAATCTCAGAGCAGTTCACTGATATACCCAAGGTTCTCCAATTAGTGAGTAATTTGTATTAACATCAATCTTTGACCTGAAAATTCAGCACCCAACTTCCCCTCATACTTGCCCCACCTACTTCACAGGGATAATGAAGATAAAATGAATTCAAGGCTAGAAAAATACTTTGAGGGAAAAGAGAACTATATAATTATATCTACAAACTATGATTTTCCACAATATATGGCTCATTCCTCTTTGCATCCCAGCTTGTGTGTGAACCCAGAATGGTATATTGCCTCTGTTCTGTGCTCAATAAGCAAATAAGGCAGGCAGGGGGTACAGTGTGATCCTGTTTAAAGTTAAAAAATTACAATCAGGATAACTGCTATTATCAGGCAAATTGAAAAACAGCACAGAAAGGCCAGTGTGCAACTAGGACCCACTAAAGCTCAGAGCAAAGCAATGCAAGATTATCAGACAAGGCATGATTGCATAGAAGGAAAATGTGGTATGAGTTCAAACTGGCACACACACAGTTATCTAAGGCAAAGTGGTGGCAAAGAAGAGTTATTTGTTCCATGTTACACAGACAAGAGCAGAAGATTCATGGGAACCCGTACAAAAGCATCTTCTGTCACACAGATCTCTCCATCTGCCTACAGGGAATATACACAACAGTGTCACCTTCAAAGAATGACTGTACCCGTGTTCATATCCTGAACTATGCCAAGGACCAGCTCCATGCTAAACTGCCTTGGTTGAAATACAACCAGTGCCATCATTCCCGATCAGACTAATAAACAGAATGTCTTTTAAGGTAATGAGTTAGATGGCTGTGTTTAGGATTTTTTCAGGATTTACTTTGGATTCCCCTGCTTTAAGACCCGAAGAAAGTTATGTTGAGTTTTTATTGATGATTCTATATGTTTATAATAGAGTATGATAGGTGAGTTAAACATATTAAAAGAGTTCTATAGCATCTGTTCAGGAAAGATTATATACTATACAAAGTATTCAAGTCATACAAAACCATTTTTTGGTCTTTTCGACAGAGAAGAATCCTATTCAGCATGCTTCTCCTCCTGAGGTAGTTCATACTAAGCAAGCTTTGCTTTCAGTTTTTTATTTTCTTCTACAATAGCTTCATATTTCTCTTTCATTTTGGGTGGTTCTAGGCGAAGCAGCTCTATTTATGGATGTTCTGGGGTAGCAGCTCCTAAGTGATGCTTTAAAAAATCCAGAGCACTGTTACGTTTCTCTGGTTCTTCATATAAGGCTACCAACACCTTGGTCAGCATGTCTAGCACCTCTGACTTCTCCAAGTACGTCCAGAACTGCTCACGTTTCAAGTTAGCAGCTTTGTAATGCACCTTAGTGACAGCAGCAGCAGCATAGCTGAAAAAAGAATCCACCTTTAATTTCATTAATATTGAACTACAGTTTAGCATTTCCTTCTATTATAAATGCTAAACTGTAGTTCAATATTAATGAAACTAAAGGTGGATTCTTTTTTCCCATCTAATGTTCATAAACACATTGAACCCTATCCTAGGATATCAGTGAATGACAGGTTAAGAACCCCTACTTTAGCTAGTTCCTACTTATTTTCAAAACTGTATCATTTCTTCTAAAGAACGTCACCATCCTCCTCCTAGATAGAGTTAGCTGCTACTCTTCTGTGCCCCAAGAGCTCTCCACAACCTCTCCAGCCTAACACTTAGTGCACCGCAGGCTCTGCTTCAGTGTAGTTGTTTGTCCCTCCTGTAGGAGCACACATTCCTGAGGCATGGGTTGTGGCTTGTGAGACTTTACATTCCCACCATGTAGCCCAATAATTGGCATATAGCAGGGCCTCACTAGACATTAAAAGGGAGGAGGAAGGAAAATTCGAACATGAGGGAGCCATAGATCATAGACTATGATCTTTAAAACAGAAAATTAAAGTTAGGAGGTTGAATGTTTCCTTGAGTCAAATTTTCTATGTTTCCTTGAGTCAAATTTCCTATCAATGGCATCTTCATATTCCAGGTAGTAGAGATGACCATGTGCACCTGTTCTACTTCCCTTTCAGTGCACCTGTCAGTTTACAGCCTTCTAAGAAATCACAATTCTGCCTTACCGATCTAATAATAATAATATCCCAATTTCAGACCTGTTTCTTTTAGCTTCTCATTAGTACAAATGAGGAAAAGGGGCAGTTGGGACATGGAGATAAAGGGCTTTCTTCCTACTTTGAGCTTTTTAGGGCTTTATCATTCAAATTTTTTAAAGTGTTGGGTTAACTGTGCAGAGCGTGCAGGTTTGTTACATAGGTATACATGTACCATGGTTTGCTTCACCCATCAACCTGTCATCCAGGTTATCATTCAAATGTTAGAATCCAGGAAAAATAATTTAATTTAAGGCACATACATAATATGTATGTTCTCCCTAGAACTCAATGTATTTGAAAATGATTGTTAATATTTCCATAAATAATAGAACACTAGCAATAAAAACCTCCTAAGTCCTCAGCACAGAGGCTTTATGTAGAATAAGCATTAATGCTTACACACAGCAAGGTATATTTTTGGACATAACTTCTTCATATTAATGTCACATAAACATGGGGACTTATTCATGCAAATTCACTGAATTTTGTATGCATCTTTCCTTCCCAGTAATAAATACTTGCCATTCCTACGCAAATGAATGGACATTCACATGTCAATGTAAGGCTGCATATTTCTTGGGTACAAGTTGATTTTTGATCTACAATAAACTTGTTTATTACAGGAGAAAGAAGGTAGAGATCCGAATGGAGATAAAATTGGAAAAAATGTATAGCCATTTTTATTGTCAAATAGCTGTCTTCTGTGCAGTGTTCTAATGTATGAGCACAGGTTGAACTAAGTCTTTGATTAGCATTTCAATGGTATTCAGTAAAACCCTACAGACTATCCTATTGAAATATACTAGTAACCCTCACAAATTCAAGTTACTAAATTGAATCTGATTTAATATATAAAGTTCTATGATCTTGACTTGAACAAAGTTTATTTCACCCCATCATTTAATAAGGCACTGACCCATTCTCACTGCATGTATTCTGTAAGTGATATCTTATCAGGGTCCTTGGCAAGTATCCAGGGACCAGATGCTAAAATATCCTTCTGGGCCTTGGTTCAGCATTCACCACCCTTTACCTACTGGGCAGCAAGTTGAAAAACAGTATTCTGAGTCCTCCTTCCTACTAACTTTCCTAAATGGAGTATTGGTGGAACACAGAAGAAAAGCTGGACAATGATTACGATGACAGATGAGGAAAGGTCACCTTGCATTGGAACTGTGAGTCAAGGAATTGATCTCAAGGAATTAGTCTATATTTGAGCCACTACATCTTTTGAAAGAAAGCTCCACAGCACCTTAATTGATCTTCCTGTAGTTAGGTTTCTAAAGATCCACAATTTATTGCATGCTCTGTTACCTGTTACATACCTGCATCTCTGATTTTATCATTCTTCTCCTATGTTATATTATTCCTTTCATTCCTGCTCTCCCTCCTCTTTTGAAAACATCTTATATTTTGAATTAGCTATTACCCTAAATTTACTGATTTGGTATATAACATTTGAGCTCTTCAGAAAAAGAATCTACCCAAAACTAAAAGTTTAGAAATATGCTTAGAGGGCAGGCAAATTCATCTAATACATAAAGAGAAATATCTGCTAAGGATTTTTTGCAAATAAATAGTCACTCATAGTGAATATGATATTAGTATTATAGCAATAATTTCATACTTATTATCACCCTTAATTTACATAATATACTACACATCTTTTCCAGGCAGAAGGGGAAATAAGGCTCTGGAAAAACAATTCAAACAAGCAGAACAGGAAAGATAGCTTAAATACTATATCATAGTTCATAACAAAACTTATTTTAAAAGAAAATAATGCCTGGGAAAATGTTTTCAGAATCATTGCTTGAAGTAAAGAGATTGTATTAAAGCAATTTGCTTGCAGATTTAACAGTCAGTAGACATTTTCAATAACCCACATTTTAAAGATTACTTGAAAAACCTTAAATATTTTCTAAACAGAAAGAAAGGTGTTACCAGTAATTATCATCTATTAAAATATAACCCCTGTGTCTAATAGTATAATGAATCAGATGTAAAGAGGGAAAAACTGAAAGAATGGAGAGGATAATGGAGCCAAGAGCAGGAGGCAGCTTTGGGGATGGATAAAGGACGAATCATTCCAGACAAATGTGATCACTCTTTTAAATCGCATTACGAGATTAATGGATGAAAGGAATGCACTAGAGGTAATATATATGGATTTTACTAAAGCATTTGATACACTACTCCATGAATTTCCACTTGCAAAATTAATTCAAATTAGGTAGAATATGTGCATGGTCACATAGATTGAAAATTGGCTGAAGGACCATAAACAAAAAGCAGTGACAAATGTCGGTCCCTCACATTTAGATAAGAGACAGTGTCCACTGCATTTGTGAGGACTCGTGCCCACTTTGGCATCACATAACCTCTTCACTAATCATCTGGGGGAAGGAAAATGAAAGTACAGAATTCACAAATCTTGACATGGGAAGTGTCGCAAACCAAGGCACAGTTAGAGCACAAAAAAACCCAAGGCACAGTTAGAGCACAAAAAAAGTTAATAAAAGTGGAGAATAAAATTAAATATAAGCAATACTTAACCTCTTTTAATGACTAAAAGAAGAACACGTAATTACTAGAAAAAGAGTTATATACAGTTTTCATTTTAATTGTTAAAACACTGATTGGGGAAAGTGCTCTTAAAATCATGCTGTCAGCTGGGCACAGTGGCTCATGCCTGTAATCCTAGCACTTTGGAAGGCCAAGGTGGGAGGATCACTTGAGCCCAGGAGTTCAAGACCAGCCTGGGCATTATAACAAATCTCTGTCTCTGCAAAAATACAACAATTAGATGGGAGTGCTGATGTGCACCAATCGCCCAGCCACTTGGGGGGCTGAGGCAGGAGCATGGCTTGAGCCTAGGAGGCAGAAGTTGCAGCAAGCCGAGATCATGACATTGCACTCCAGCTTGGGTGACAGAGTGAGACCCTGTCTCAAAACAACAACTACTACTCATGCTGTCATTAAATAGGTTTGTTCTTCATTTAGTTAGAATCTGAGGCCAGGCACAGCGGCTCATGCCTGTAATCCCAGCATTTTGGGAGGCCAAGGCAAGAGGATTGCTTAAATCCAGGAGTTTGAGACCAGCCTGGGCAACACAGGAAGACCCCTCATCTCTACAAAAAAAAAAATTTTTTTAATTAAAAAAAAAGAGGCCTGGCATGGTGGCTCACACGTGTAATCCCAGCATTTTGGGATGCCGAGGCGGGTAGATCACCTGAGGTCAGGAGTTTGAAGCCAGCCTGACCAGCATGGTGAAACCCTGTCTCTACTGGAAATACAGAAATAAGCCGGATATGGTGGTGGGTGCCTGTAATCCCAGATGCTCGGGAGGCTGTGCTCCTGTGTGGCTCCAAAATTTTAATTCCTCCAAAGAAACTCATAGAAATGCCGAAGGCACAAAGATAATTGATTTATAAAGAAAGAATTTAATGTCTACTTACGTAACTATTGGAGTATCAGTAATTCCCCTAAGTGTATGATGAAGACAGGGCAAATAATCATCTTAAGTGAATCTTGGCTTATTATAGGAATCTTTCTGATAAAATGTCTCCAAATACCATTTCGATAACTGCCAGGTCAACCTTAATATTGTTTCTGATTTTTTTGTTAGAATTATTGAAATCATGAAAAATTTAATTGTTTAGAAGCAACATGAACCCTTAAAAAGTGGATGGGTAAAATATGGTTTTCCTTTTACAAAGAGCAGGATCCTATTTATAATCAAAGCCATTTCACATTCACCATCTCATCCATTCCTCATGGCCACCTTTTGAGGGAAGTAACATCATTGCTGAATTACAGATGTGAAAACTGAGGCTCAGAGGGGACAAATACTTACCCAAGACTATACCTTTAGTAATTTCAGAGTTGTTACTAAGCCCAGATTTTATGGATACCTAGTCTTGGAGTCTTTCCACTAAACACTGTTTCTTATGTGTATGCCATGAAAGAGACTGTCTCAGAAGCCATGTACCAGGGTCTGACCTTGACTTTAACTGTTCATTTTGTGCTGAATTAGATAATGTAATGGAAAAGACCTAGCATAGAATCTGGGACAGAGAAGGCACTTAATAATATTTAGCTCATTTACTTTTACCCTATTTATAATTTCTTCATTCAACAGTTATTAAACACCTAAGAGGTGCTGGGCACTGCCCAGCAAGTAGATTATCTTAGCTTTTTTCTTTTCTTTTCTTTGAGACAGTCTTGCTCTGTTACCAGGCTGGAGTACAGTGGCATGATCTCAGCTCACTGCAACCTCCATCTCCCGGTTCAAGTGATTCCCCTGCCTCAGCCTCCTGAGTAGCTGGGACTACAGGCCGCACCGCCATGCCCAGCTAATTTTTTGTAATTTAGTACAGATGGGGTTTCACCATGGCCAGGATGGTCTCGATCTCCTGACCTCGTGAACCGCCTACCTTGGCCTCCCAAGTTCTGGGATTACAGGTGTAAGCCACCAGCCCAGCCCATCTTAGCTCTTTTTTTTTTTTTTAGAAGAAAGATAGAAAGAGAAAAAGAAAGAAAAAAAAGAATACAATAGAGAAAGAAAAAGGAAGAAAAAGAGGGAGAGAGAACGAGAAACTTGCTCTATTGCCCAGGCTAAAATACAATCTAAAAATAGGTATTAAAGATCTTTTTTATGCCAATAATTATACTTAACAACAGAGACAGGAAGGAATAAGGGAAGAAAATAACAAACAAACAGCCAACCAATATTTCATTTAAATCTGTGAAATGCTATAGCAATTGCTGAAAAGTGATTTACTTCCAATTATATGGTCACTTTTAAAATAGGTGTAATGTGATACTGAGAAAAATGTACGTTTTGTGCATTTGGGGTGGAGAATTCTATAAATATTTTTTAAGTTTACTTGTTCCAGGTCTGAGTTCAAGTAATAGATGTCCTTGTTAATTTTCTATCTCGTTAATCTATCTAATGTTAACAATGTAGTGTTAAAGTTTCCCGCTATTATTGTGCGGGAGTCTAAGTCTCTTTGCAAATCATTAAGAACTTACCTTATGTATCTGGGTGCTCCTGTATTGGGTGCATATATACTAGGATCATTAGCTCTTCTTGTTGCATTGATCCTTTTACCATTATGTAATGTTCCTCTTTCTTTTAGTCTTTGTTATTATTAAAGTCTATTTTGTCAGAGACGAAAATTACAACTCCTTTTTTTTTTTTTTTTTTTCTCTCCATATGACTGGTGAATCTTCCTCCATCCCTTTGTTTTGAATCTTTGTGTGTCCTTACATGTGAGATATGTCTGGATACAGCGTGCCTGTCTATGTCTTTTGATTGGAGCATTTAATCCATTTAAATTTAGGATTAATATTGATATATGTGAGTTTACTACTGTCATTTAATGCTAGCTGGCTGTTTTGTCCATTAGTTGATATGGATTCTTCATTATGGTGATACTCTTTACCTTTTGGTAAGTTTTTGGGATGACTGATACTGGTTGTTCCTTTCTGTATATAGTGCTTCTTTCAGAAGCTCTTATAAAACAGACCTGGTGGTGATGAAATTTCTGAGTACTTGCTTGTTCACAAAAAATTTTATTTTTCCTTCACTTATGAAGCTTAGTTTGGCTAGATATGAAATTCTGGGTTGAAAGTTCTTTTCTTTAAGGATGTTGAATATTAACCCCCACTCTCTTCTAGTTTGTAGGGTATCTGCTGAGAGATCTGCTGTGAATCTGATAGGCTTCCCTTTGTGGGTAACCTCACCTTTCTCTCTGGCTGCCCTTAGTATTTTCTCCTTTATTTCAACCCTGGTGAATCTAATGATTATGTGTCTTGGGGTTGCTCTTCATGAGGAATATCTTTGTGGTGTTCTCTGTATTGCCTGGAGTTGAGTATTGTCCTGCCTTACTAGGTTAGGAAAGTTTTCCTGGATAATATCCTGAAGAATATTTTCCAGCTTGGATTCATTCTCTTTGTCACATTCAGGTACACCTATCAAACGCAAATTAGGTCTTTTCACATAGTCCGATATTTCTTGGAGACTTTGCTCATTCCTTTTTACTCTTTTTTCTCTAATCTTGTCTTCTCGTTTCATTTCATTAAGTTGGTCTTCAACCTCTAATATCCTTTCTTCTGCTTGATCAATTTGACTGTTAAAACTTGTACATACTTCGCAGATTTCTTGTATTGTGTTTTTCAGCTCCGTTAATTCACTTATATTCCTCTCTAAATTGTCTATTCTCGTTAGCATTTCGTCAAACCTTTTTTCAAGATTCTTGGTTTCTTTACATTGGGTTAGAACATGTTCTTTTAGCTCACAGAAGTTTCTTATTATCCACTTTCTGAAGCCTAATTCTGTTAATTCATCGCACTTATTCTCCATCAGGCCTTGTTCTGTTGCTGATGAGGAACTGCGATACCCTGTAGAAGGAGAGACGTTCTGATTTTGGGTGTCCTCGCCCTTTTTACACTAGTTTCTTCCCATCTTTGTGGATTTATCCACCTGTCGTCTTTGTAATTGCCGACTTTTGGATTGGGTCTCTGAGTGGACGTCCAACTTGTTGATTCCCAGCGCTGGAATCTATGTAATTTTCACTGCGGCAACCCACTTCGCCAGCTGAAACAGCAGCATTGAGATTCCTGGTGCTTTTCTGCCCGGGAATCTCTGGTCTGGCTTCCCTCTTCAGTCCCTTGTTCAATCAGCTGAATGGGCAACTCTGCCTTCCCGGAGCTCGAAACGTTGACCAAGAGGACACCCAGTCCCGTTTACTCCACACCGAGAACCGCCACACCGGGGTGCCGGCAAAACAGCCACGCCGGCCGAAAGAGTCACGCTGGTGACCCGTGGGGCTCCTCCGCTGGGAATCTCCTGGTCTGTGGGCAACAAAAATTCATCTGGAAGTGTGGCGTCCGCTCGTTTTCTGCGCTTTCGTTGGGAGCTACAATCCTGAGCTGCTAATAATCGGCCATCTTGGATCTTTCTCCTCCCATCTTAGCTCTTTTTAAGCTCAGGTCTCCCAAGTGAGACCTGGAGCTCCATGAGAAAAGATCCCTGTGTCTGCCTGTTCACTGCAGTCTCCTCGACACCTAGCACATACTCAATGAAGACTTTCTGAGTTACAGGCAAAGCATCTCACCTCATCCCTCCAAAGTTCTAGTGAGCTTTGGCCAGGCTAAAGCCTCATCTGCTCACTTCACACAGCGTCACATAAATGACCAGCAACTCCCTGCACCCACTAAAGAGTAGAAGAAAGTCCTGAATGGGGTCATTAGAAAGTTAGATGGCTTCACTTGTCAAGGTTTTTGTTTGTTTGTTTGTTTGTTTTGTTTTGTTTTTACTTCTCTTTCACCAAAGCATCCCTGGGGCCTGATAGCAAGTTAAGCACCATGCTAAAGCATTTGACTGCTTTGCTTAAGGTAAGTGACAGATCTTCTGCTTCCCCTGTACCTATTCCCAAACCTCTCCACAGAAAATTCTGTAGAGGAGCAGTGAGTGCATGACTTTGTAGCTTTTGAACAGACTTTTGTGCAAATTTGGAAGGAGACTAGAGTAGGGAAGGCCCATATTATGGAAACCCTTGGAGCTTCTTTAGTGACTAGGCCAAGTCAAAGGACAGGTCATGGGGAATGTATCTCAGGTAGTGATGCACGGCATAGAGATCCCCCATTGCCAGAGAAAAGACCTGCCCGTAACACAAAAACAAATGTGTGTATTCTGCCTGGGAATATTTTACACAACAGATATTTCCACCCACAATTGAATTAGTTATGTTATTTTCAAAAAATACTTTTGTCATTCCCAACCCTCTTCTTCTGCATTAGGCTTATTGCAGCTGGGTGAGTGCACCTGAAACCTTCAGTGAAGTGTCAGGTGTAATTTAGCACTGGGAGATGAATTATGGGATTGCCCTTTAGGAAAAGGCTGGAAGCTCAGCCCTGCCTGTCAAATAGGTCCCTGCCTTATAGTGAACTCTGCAGGTGAGTGAATCAGTATTTGGCATATCAGCATTTCATTGAGCCTCCATGCTAAATTCTTTTGAAATGAAACCGAGAAAGCTGTTAACCTCAGTTAGCCAGGTGTCCCCTCTGTGACCGGGATAAATCATCAATGCAGAGGCTGAGAACTCTGTTCTTACTGCTTTGGGGAATGAGAGCTGGGGCTGTGCGGAAGCTGATGGAAGGGGCCTCCAACTCTCAGAAAACTAAATCAGGATTTTTATCTCCCTTAAAAGGAGAAATAAACATTACTTCTTGCCCCCTAATGTAGCTGATCTGAAAGGATTCTGGAGAATTTTATTCAAGTAGATCGTGTATCCTTACTTATCCCTTTTTCTAAGCCTTTGATCTCTCATACATATATATATGCGCGTGTGTGTATATATATATATATTTATACACACATACATATGTGTGTATATGTTCATATACATGCGTACATACATACATAAATTCCTGGGATGTCTCACAACTGAACACCTGGTCTTAACTGCCATAGTAGCCATGGTCAGCCAACTAGAAATTCTCTACCACTTGTGTTTTGTTTTGTTTTGTTGAGATAGAGTATCGCTGTGTCACCCAGCCTGGAATGCAGTGGTGCAATCTCAGCTCACTGCAACCTCTATCTCCAGGGTTCAAGCGATTCTCCTGCCTCAGCCTTCCCAGTAGCTGGGATTACAGGCATGTCTTACCAACCCTGGCTAATTTTTGTATTTTTAGTAGAGACGGGATTTCACCATGTTGGCCACGCTGCTCTCAAACTCCTGACCTCAAGTAATCTGCCCACCTTGGCCTCCCAAAGTGCTGGGATTACAGGTGTGAGCCACTGCGCCTGGCCTCCACCACTTATTGAATATTTTTCCAAAGCTCAGATTCAAACAACATCTACATGAAATCTTCACATCGACCTTGTGCAGCAGAAGTCATTATTTCTGATCTTACATTTGAAAACACCAGGATGCAGAGAAGTTTCAAGAGTGGCCAAGCTCAGGATCAAACCCAGGGCTTCTGCTTCAGTTGTCTATTCCTCAATCAGTAGCTGCTGTACAACCATTGCAGCCAGATGCAATGCCAGGCACTGGAAATCTTTCCCCTAACAATTCAGTGCAAACAGAAGGTTTATGATTTGGGCTTGCAGACTGTTTTTTGCCTTGAAGCCTCTGGACTACTTCCTCCTGCAGCTGTCTCAAAGGGAAGGCTGTTTGATTACTACTTACGTCTTCAGCCCTTGGTATTTACAATCAGTTGTACAATTGCTTTTTATAGCTCCAATATGCATGTTATTCCCTTTTTTTCACTTTGCCTGCCTGAGCTTTCTGAACTGAAAAAGGAGTAGATGAATGAAGTTAGGGCCCATGATTTTGAGTGTTCAAGAGGAACGTGGAGCAAGATGCTAGAAGAATTCTCCATTAGCAGGAAAACAAACTAGGTTAAGTAAGCTGCAAGGTTTTTGGAACAATTACAGACTTATGATAAAATTTATTCTCCAAAACTTAAATCCCAGAAAAAAATTAAAAAGCACGCATTATGAAAAGGGCTGTAGACAGCCTATAAGCATGTAAGTGTCATGCTTGGAAAAGGCACTTTCTTGCTTGCTCTTTTATTCTTTGGTTGGAGTGGGGAGCGATCCGAGTGGGGAAGAAACTGGCTTGTAAGGACAGAGTTCAAACGTTAATAGAATGGATGACACAAAGGTTTGAGGACCATAGGAAGGGTCCAACTGCATCATTTTACAAAGGTGAAAACTGAAGCTCAAAAATGTCAGCCAGTTTGTCCAAGGCCACAAAGCATGTTAAACTGAAGAATTAGGACATGAGTACAGATCTTTTGGTGCCAACTCAGTATTCTTTATGACATCTGAAGTGGTCTAGTTGAGTTTCCTTTCTTTGTTAAAAGTCCTAAGTGGCAATGCCAAAGGAAAGAGCAGAAAATGACCATCCAGAGCTACTCAGTTTTGAAAGAATGCAACCTTTATTTCCAGGCCTGTTTTTCACTTCTGTTTACCCACATCCAGGTCCCACCCACCCATTCCCATGAAATCTTATCCTCTACTAGCCTTCCTTTACCTCCCCAGATAAATTTAACCATGTCTTTATTCACACTACAACCATACTTTGAACATACCTCTATACTTGCATTTATCCCTCATATCGTAATTTATTTGTTCATAGGTCTCTTGCTCCTATAGATTGTGAATTTCATGAGAACCCATTCACCTTAGCCCTTTGGTGTATCTAGCATTGTGTTGGAGAATGGCAAGAGCCCCATAAAAGTTAGTTGAATTGAATATCACCTGCTCTCCAGCAAAGAAGTGGTCAGGCAATTCTATCTGAGTTTCACATAGTCTGGCAATGATGAAGATCTACTGTCTTGGACTTCATTTTGAAGTCTGAAGGTTCATTATAGCTTTTTCTCATCCCCTTAGTCTGTTTAAAGACTGATCAGGGCTAGGCACAGTGGCTCACATCTGTAATCCCAGCACTTTGGGAATTGAAGTGGGAGGATAATTTGAGCCCAGGAGTTTGAGTCTGCAATGAGCTATGATTGCATCACTGCACTTCAGCCTGGGCGACAGAACAAGACCCTGTCTGACACACACAGACACACACACACACACACACACACACACACACACACACTGATCAGGATAGAACAAAATTTATAAGTGTTTTCTTCTACTTGTGACTAACTGTACCTGTGCAAATAAAATTTGCAGTGATCTGGAGACCCTCAAAATGTACTTTCTCCTTTTGAATCCACTGAAATGGCATGACATTAGTTTTACTTCTTATTCTTTAATGACAGTGAATCAAAACTGCATGGACTTTGCACTCTTTTTATATTTCCAGAAGTAGATTTATAGACAGAGCCAGAAATCACTCCTCAAATAGCAGAGAGATATGAGGAAGTACAGCTATTTGACTTCACCCTTAAAGGAGTTACACTTATCATGGAAGATGGTTTTCTTGTGAACCCACCCAAAGGAAAATTCTGAATCCACCTAAAGGAAATTTCTGTTTTTTCCAACTTGAACATCAAAATTAAATTTAGGGGAATTTAATGTTTTGCATGCCCAAATTTTCACTGGATCCTCAGCATGTTAGTGGGATCAAATCAAAAGAGGTTCCCAACTGAACATTTAAAAAATGCATTCACCCAAATCAAAACTACAATGAGGTATCATCTCACCCCAGTTAAAATGGCTTATATCCAAAAAACAGACAATAACAAATGCTGGCAAGAATATGGAGAAAGGGGATCCCTCATACACTGTTGGTGGGAATATAAATTAGTACAACCACTATGGAAAACAATATGAGGGTTCCTCAAAAAGCTAAAAATAGAGCTACCATACAACCCAGCAATCCCATTCCTAGGCATATACTCAAAAGAAAGGAAATCAATATATCAAACATATCTGTACACCCATGTTTATGGCAGCACTATTCAAAATAGCCAAGATTTGGAAGCAACCTGAGTGTCCATCAATAACAAATGAATAAAGAAAATGTGGTACATACACACAACCAAGGACTACTCAGCCATAAAAAAGAATGAGATCCAGTCATTTGAAACATGGATGGAACTGGAGGTCATTACATTAAGTGAAATAAACTAGGCACAAAAATACAAACTTTGCATTTTCTCACTTATTTGTGAAAGCTAAAAATTGAACAATTGAACTCATGGAGATTGAAAGTAAAAGGATGATTATCAGAGGCTGTGAAAGGTAGTGGGGAGGGTGGGAGAGAAGTGCAGTAGCTAATGGGTACAAACAAAATAGTTAAAAAGAATGAATAAGATGTAGTATTTGCTAGCACAACAGGGTGACTATAACAAAAAATAATTTAATTGCACATTTTAAAATATCTAAAAGAATATAATTGGGTTGGCTGGGCATGGTGGCACATACCTGTAATCTCAGTGCTTTGGGAGGCAGAGGAGGGCAGATCATGAGGTCAGGAGTTGGAGACCAGCCTGGCCAACATAGTGAAACCCTGTCTCTACTAAATATACAAAAATTAGCCGGATGTGGTGGCAGGCACCTATAGTCCCAGCTACTCGGGAGGCTGAGGCAAGAGAACTGCTTGAACCCGGGAGGCAAAGGTTGCAATGAGCTGAGACCATGCCATTACACTATAGCCTGGGTGACATAGTGAGACTCCGTCTCAAAAAAAAAATATGTAAATATATATATATATATATATATATATATATATATTATTGGGTTGTCTGTAACACAAAGGATAAATGCTTGAGATGATGGATACCCCATTTATCCTGATGTGATTATTACACATTGCATGTCTGTATCAAAATATCTCATGAACTCCATGAATATGTACACTTACTATGTACCCACAACTTAAAAAAATTTTTTTATTGTATTCACAATACATTAAGATTTTTGAAACTGGCTTGGTCTTTCTCTGTTCCATGTCAGAAAAATAAAGAAACCACAATTCATTCACATTTCCACCACTGACAGGGAACTTACAAAGTATTCCATAGAAACAGGAGATAGGGATAACATAATAACTTAAATCCACAAATAACTGTCAATCCAATGTTAGCTAATAATTCCAACCCCTACTCACCCTTCCTTTTATTGGGCTGCCTTAACAAAGAGAGAAGAGGTAGCAGATTGAACTGCATCTCCTCGGATTTCCATGGCATCACTTGAACATGCAAGGGCCAAAAGAAAGGAAGGAAAGGTAGGAAGGAACGTAAAAGAAAATCCACAATTCATATAGAACAAGAATCACTAAGATTTAATTATATTCACAAGACTAATAACCATCACAGGTCTCTCACCATCACCAATGGGAGGGGAGACTGGAAGTCCTTCTTTCCTGACTCCTTCATTCTATAAGAAGATGTATGTTGAGAGGGAAATCTCATGCTGTTCTCTCCACTCTCCAAACAGTATATTCTGGGGAAATATTTCTCCCAGGGAACTCTAAATTCCTTCTGATTTGGTTTTAGCTGAGGGGCTGCAATCAGGCTTTCCTAAGGATCCCTCAGGTCTTGAAGCGGGCAAGAAGGAAAAGAGAACTGACTGACAATGTCAGACCTAGGTGGAAGCCCGGGACCTGTAGGAATTGGAACTATTTTCACTTTCTCAAGTGGGCTTTACTAAGATCAGGGATTGACAAACTCTGGCACATGGACCGACTGCCTTTCTTTGTACATAGTTTTCCTGGAACCCGGCCACACCCACCATTT
The DNA here is from genome assembly GCA_963573385.1 of Cacajao melanocephalus. NCBI lineage: Eukaryota > Metazoa > Chordata > Mammalia > Primates > Pitheciidae > Cacajao > Cacajao melanocephalus. The sequence continues at coordinate 5,306 of CAUYLG010040311.1, read as the reverse complement.
ATGTATTGTCTGTGGCTGCTTCCACACTGCAATAGCAGAGTTGAGTGATTGTAACAGAGATTGGCCCATGAAATCTAAAATATTGACTATTTGACCCTGTAGAGAAAAAGTCTGCTCACCTCTATTGAGATCATCAACCTCGAGCAAAGATAAGAGATGAGAAATCTATATAAAAGCATAGACCACAATCAAGAGTTTATTATAAACTACATCTAGAGCCAGCAATTATAATATAATGTGACACATTTGTGATAAGTGTAAATTTGTCTTTTCAACCAGATAAGATTCCATTCAGCTGTAAGGAATAGAAACAACAATAGCAGGCTATCGCTGGTTGGGAGGATGGTGTGTACCTGTAGTCCTATCTACTCAGGAGGCTGAGGCAGGAGGATCGCTAGAAGGTCAAATGCTAAAATGAGCTGAATCAATGATTTAGTGCCTATATCTTTCCGCCTAGAAATCAGTACTCGACCTCTTAGTGATCTTCCCTCCTCATCCTCCCAAGTAGCTAGGACTCCAGGTACACACCACCACATCCAGCTATAGCCTAGCAAGGTAGGAGCATCACTAGGAAGTCAGGGTTACAATGAGCTATGATTGTGCCAGTCCACTCCAGCCTGGGTGACAGAGTGAGATCCAGTCTCTCAAAGAAAAAAAAAAAAGTAAGCTAAAAAAATAGGCTTTATTTCCCTCAAATAGGTCTGGATGGCATTGATTCAGTACTCAAAAATGTCATCAAAGAACCAAGTCTTTACTATCTATGATGTCAGAGCCAAAGATGCCGAGATTCTTGACATTTTCTTCCTATTGGTTACAAGATGAGTGCTATGGCATCAACCATGATGTGTGTGCCCAAAGAAGGAAAAAAGATGAAGAAGGGAGAAAAATCGTGTCCTCTGTGCCTGTATCTTTCTACCTAGAAATGAGCAGCTTCCCCAGAAGTCCCATCCCACCCCTCCAGCAGACATCTGCTCACATCTCACAGCCAGATGAATCCCAAAGCCACCCTCACGGCCCATGCAGCTTGGAAGGCAAGTATTTACCACTCCAGCCTCTATGTGGGAAAGCTGCAAAAGTCAAGGGGTTAGGAATGGCTTTGGGGTAACCAATCAGTAGTGTCTTCCAGAGATAGTTTTTCTCATTTTAGGTATGTAGGCACAGAGGGTACAATCAATGAATATTTATTAAGTGGCCAAATGTAGAGGTGGTTCAGTTGATTATTTATTTTATTCCATGTCAAATAAGTTATGTCCAGACAGGAACTGCAAGGCCTTATCTAAAAATACTTCCAAAGATCTCTTAAGAGAATGCAGTTGAAAAGAGTTGGGCCGGGACAGGTGGTTGCTCTGGATGAATGGCACAGCTAGGATGCCCTCAAACACAGATGATGTCTATCCTGTGTGCTCACCAGATGGTTCTTACTGGGTTGGCACATGATGGATTTATGGCTTATTTTAGGGACGGGCTTTATCTTGGAATTTAGATTGAGGCTGAAAGTGTTCGCATCATTTCCTTTAGTAATGTGAACCTACCCACTTGATGTTAACTATTAAACTAGTCCCTTTAAATAAACCAATAAAATAATAAGTTCATAATCTGTAGGTTGATTTAGTCTCATCTAACTATGAAATCATAAAATAATTTCTCCTTTTTCTTTTTTTTAGTCTTACTACTTACAGAGCTATTGTATTTGTGTTATTCAATTCATCTTTATACTGGAGAACCTCAAGAGTTGAAGATTTGTGAGTTTGAAACATGCTACGTCAGTACTCTTAGAGGGTTAATGCCATCGTGATAGCCATGTCAGCTTCATCTCTTTATCTGTAAACTTTCTGCATGTGGCTGGATCTCACCTCCTAGTCAGACAGCCAGAGGACAGAAAGTAATCATAGCTTGACAGGGATTTTGTTTTAGCAGAAGTTAGTCTATAATTCTATTGGGATAATAATAATAATATTAATAATAATAATAAAAGGTTGCTTTTTCTTTCAGGTTTTCACAAAATTACAACAGAGGGAATTTAATGCAGGGAATTACAGGGAGAAGCCGAGAAACCAGTGGGAGTGGTGAGGTTAACAATAGCAGGAAGCCACTACCCTCCCTAGGCTGCAGAGACAAAGCAAGGAAGTGGCATTACCAGAGCCCAGAGGCGAGGGTCATCTCATAGAAACTGGAATCATGGAAGAAGGCCTGTGTGAGAGAGCTGGAGCTACAGAGGAGACACAGCTGGGGCTGGGGTCCTATTCCAAAACAGAGTGAGAGGCAGAGATGTGCCTAGTTTCTCCCTCCCACACTCCATTCTCGCTTCAGCTCCTTCTGTTGCCTGAACCTATCTGGAAGCCAGTTGACTTGTGAGCCTAGAAATGCAGCCTTCAGGGGATCAGATGCCGGACACACAGAGCAGAACAGGGGAAAGCGGGGAATGGATTTGAAAGCAAGCCAGCTTAGAAACAATACAGAAGCTCTGTTCCTCTCCTTACCCCACTATAGGTGAAAACATACACTTTGGCCTCTGGTAATTATTAGTCGTGTCTCTCAGCCATGTGTGGGTTTCTTTCTAGTGTTGGTTAGGATGGTTATATCAGCACATTAACAATCTTTATTGCATATCCAATGAATGATAAATATTACTAGACTCTGTAGGACATAGAAAGAAATAGAAGACAACATCACTGACTATATGTCATTTACCCTTACACTTGTAGTTAGTTAGAGTTTTTCTAAAACAGGTAAATCCTAAAAGAAGAGGTAAAAGGTTTCCCATAAAGTAGATAGGAAGAGTGTTTTAGGTATAGGAAATACCCTAAGGAAGTGTGAAACACATTTTGCTTGGCACACAAATATCCTTAATAGGAATGCCCAGTCTAGATGGGCTTGGGTGACAGAGAAGTCAGTGAAAAACTTTGGAAGTCCAACAGAGGACTTTAAATGTGATCAATAGGGAGGAAAGCAAACCTTCCATATGAAAAATGGTATTGAGCTCTGCTTGATGCCAGATAGAGCACTAAGGAGCTGTTGGGATAGTCTAGTCAGGAGGTAGAGAGCAAGTGTCTGAATGTGAGGAGGCATCATAATGTGGGGCTCCAGAACACAGGTTGTGAAGCAAATCTGTCTGGGGTCAAATCTCAGTTATACCGCTTACTAGATCCTTCTCTGGAGGACAAAGATGATAATAATAAGCGCCCCTGCTTGTAGGGTTCCAAGCATTAACTCCATGCCTGAGACATGATAAATGTTAGCCATTATTGAAATCATATTAGAGGACGAGCTTACCAAGGAAGGAAGAGAGAAAGAGTAAAATGCCCTTCAGGCAGCTCAGATGTATATTTGGAACAGTTTGTGGTATAAATTGTAGTTGAAATCACTATGAATGCATAAACTCACTGCAAGACTGAATTCAGAGGAAGGAAAAGCAGAGGATCCAGGACAGACAGAGGAGACAATAGAAAAACAGTGAAGGAAATAATAAGAGAATTCTGTGGACCAGCATATTAAAACCTCAGAGAATAATAAAGCCGTACAAAACAGAGGTCACTTGGCAGGATATTGAAAACCCTGGATGAATGTCTTCTGCTCAGTTTGCTCAGTTGGTTTTCTGCTTACTCTGGCCTAAGCATTACCATCATTTTTGCACATTACAGCATTTAAAATAGTATTATTAGAGTAAGAGCCAAATCACAATGTTGTATAAGTGCCTGTCATCAGTGAGCATTAGTGATACATTTTTAAAATCATCTGCAGGGAGTTGAGTGTACATCTTTGAATCTTCCAAGGGGGCTAATTTGGCAACAACAAGAGCACAACATTTTTTTGTGGGGAACCAGAGCCATATCGCTAGTACCAATTTCCCTTCTTCCCACTGGAGCCTAAAAACAATAAAGAGAAAGAGTTCAGGAAATGAAGACATTACCAACAGCCACAAAACAGCCAAAATTGCTGCAAACGGTCTGGCATTAGCCCGACACCAGCTTTGGCGGAGGCTGTACGTCTGTATGACATGCAGTTATTATGCCTGAGCTTTGGTGTGAACAGTAGAGTGCTGACCTGAGAGTAGAGATAAGGAAAGGAGATGAGGAAGAGAGAGATGGGTAGACAGATTTGCTATAGGGCTTTGTGCATTCCATTTCCATCACTGCTTAAAGAATAGGTGTGCAGAACTCATTTGGTGGCAGCTTAGAGAATGTGCTTTCTGTGTTTCTCCTTTCATTAAATCCAGTAGGATTGAAGTGCTTAGTAGTATGGAGGATACAGGGTTGGGGAAGGGGCTGTGATCTTACCAAGGGGATCAAAGAAGCTGGCTCTTCTGGGTCTTGAGGCTGTATATCATAGAAAGGCAGAGCCATTTCATTTATTTTTCTTAAATGCGTTAACAGTTCTTAGTCTCTATACATCACGTGAGCCAACAATGAAGAGTTTGAAGAAGAGCCCCATGGCTGATCAGTTTCTCTTATAACTAAAGTAACCATATAATTTCTCCTACAAACTTTTTACTGAAAGAGTATACAATGAATACTTTTACTGGGATGACAGGCATAAACTGGACCATCCCAGAAGGACTAGAATATGTAATCATCGGCTGGGCCCGGTGGATTACCTGAGGTCAAGAGCTCGAGACCAGCCTGGCCAATGTGGCAAAATCCCTTCTCTATTAAAAATACAAAAAATTAGCCAGGTGTGGTAGTGCATGCCTGTAATCCTAGCTACTCAGGAGGCTGAGGCAGGAGAATCGCTTGAACCTGGGAAGTGGAGGTTGCAGTGAGCCCAGATCATGCCATTGCACTCCAGCCTGGGCAACTGAGCAAGACTCCATCTCAAATATGTATATATTATATATATATATACATAATATATAATATATTATATATATATACATAATATATAATATATTATATATATAATATATTATATATATAATATATAATATATGTTAAATATTATATTCATTATATATAATATATATTAAATATTATATTTATTATATATAATTATATATGTAATCATCCTACTTATAATTCATTTTATAACTTTTTCAGTTCGTATAGTATAGTGATTAAGAGAACAGACTCTTGGCTGGGCATGGTGGCCTGTAATCGCAGCACTTTGGAAGGCCAAGGCAGGCGGATCACAAGGACAAGAGATTGAGACAATCCTGGCCAGTATGGTGAAACCCCATCTCTACTAAAAATACAAAAATTAACCAGGCTTGGTGGAGCACGCCTGTAGTCCCAGCTACTCAAGAGGCTTAAACAGGAGAATCACTTGAACCCAGGAGGTGGAGGCTGCAGTGAGCCAAGATTGTGCCACTG
>CAUYLG010040310.1:0-65671 GCA_963573385.1 Cacajao melanocephalus | reverse complement strand
ATTTCTAGGTCCTTAAGGAATCGCCATACTGTCTTCCACAACGGTTGATCTAATTTACACTCCCACCAACAGTGTAAAAGTGTTCCTATTTCTCCACATCCTCTCCAGCATCTGTTGTCTTCAGATTTTTTAATGATCACCATTCTAACTGGCGTGAGATGGTATCTCAATGTAGTTTTGATTTGCATTTCTCTAATGACCAGTGATGATGAGCATTTATTCATATGTTTGTTGGCCTCATGTATGTCTTCTTTTGTAAAGTGTCTGTTCATATCCTTCGCCCACTTTTCAAATGAATTTTATTTCTTTTACTTTTTCAGAAGATGAGGAAAATTTACAGATTATGCAGAATCATTAATTCAGCATAAAAATGCATTATAACTGCCACCTAATCCCAAGAAGCCCTCCTTATGGTTCCCATTTTCCCTTAGCTACTACTTCATTTATCTGCTCACATTTATAGCAAAATGCTGGGAAAGAGCTTCCAGTATTTGCTGCTGTGCCTACTTACCTCATTCTGTATTCTCTCTTGAACCCTTTCCAGCCTGGCTTTCAGTACCACTCCTCCCCGCAAACCACCAGCCACCTCCCTTCTGCCAAATCCAATGGTCCTGAGTTTTCATATTATTTTTCCACAGCAGTAGGCACAATTGATTACTCCCTCCTTCTAGAAATACTTTCTTCACTTGGCTTTTTGATGACCAGCTATTCTTGCTTTGCCTTCTGCCTCTCTGGGTGTTCCTCCTCTTTCCAACCTCTAATTATTGATATGCCTCAAGGCCAGACCTCCACTATCTCTTCCCTACAGATACTTCCCTGCAGCCAATCTTAGGAGGTTAACTATCAACTCCCCAATTTGTATTTCCAGCCCCGTTTTTTCCCTTCACCGATTCGACTGCCTGATTAATATCTGCACTGAGATACCTGATAGGCATCTCAAACCTCAATGCCTAAACAACTCTTACGGCCCTTTCTCCCAAACCTGCTCCTCCAGCGATCTTCCCCATCTCAGTGTATAGCACCTCCATTTACTCAGTTGCTTGGATCAATATCTTGGCATCATGCTTGATTCTTCCCTCACTTTCCACACCTAATCTGTCAGCCATGCTGCCTCGGCGTTCACGATATATTCCAAATTTCACCACCAATTCCTCCCAGCTCCACTGCTACCATCCTGGTCTAAGCCAATATCATTTTTTACCCAGACTCCTACCTCTTAACCAGTCTCCTTGCTTTCCCTCTCACTCTCCCTCCTCACTGCCATCCATTTTCCATACAGCAGCCATGTCTCTTATAGAAAGCAGGAACAAGAACATGTCATTCACCTGCTTAAAACCCTCTGATAACTTCCTCTCCCATGCAATACAATCTAAACTCCTTACCAGGGCCTGTGAGGTCCTACCTATCTCATTTCTCATCTGCACCTTCGTGCACCTCACTCAGTTTCATCTAGCCACACTGGCCTCTTGCTGATCTTCAAACATATCCAAGCTTCTTTCCATCTGGGAGTCTCTGCCTGACATACTCTTCCCCCAGATCCTTCCTGTAGCTATCTGTTCAAATATCACCCCCTAAGAGAGGTCTTCCTGACCACTCAGTCTGAAATAGTGCCCTCCCATTTTATATAATGCTTTCCCCATGAGAAGATAGGCTCTCTTAGACCAGGTGCCTTGTTTGCCTTATCCATTCTGTGTTCTCAGTGTCTGGCATAAGGAACTTATGGATGGATGGATGGATGGATGGATGGATGGATGGATGGATGGATAGATGGATGGATGGATGGTTGGATGGATGGATGGATGGATGGATGGATGGATGGTTGGATGGACAGATATGTTGTAATCTAATACTCTTCACATGGATTTCTTCACATCTTTTTTTGAAAGTGCAATATGAAAGAACTGAAGAATTTCTCAACAGCCTAACTCTGCATTTGATAATGCATTTTCAAGAGCATTTAAAGATTATACATTTGTAAACTGTGGAATGACAATGCTAGGCATAGGTATTACATAATAATGGTTTCCCCTTTATGAAGGAGCATTTCATATAGGAACACCGCGTACTGTTCAAGGGAAAAATAAAACCTCTTTACAGCAATTATTGGAAATTAATGTTGAATCATGACAGAACCATAGTGTTCCTATTAAAAATATTTAGACTCCAGAAAATCTTTACTGCTTTTTTTTTTTTTTGAGACATGTTCTTGCTCTGTTGTCCAGGCTGGAGTGCAGTGGTGCAATCATGACTCACTGCAGACGTGGCCTCCCAGACTCGAGCAATCCTCTCGCCTCAGCCTCCTGAGTATCTGGGACTATAGGCACTCACCACCATCACCATGCCCAGCTAATTTTTTTTTTTTTTTTTTGATAGAGACAGAGTCTCACTATGTTTCCCAGGCTGGTCTTGAACTCCTAAGCTCAAGTGATCCTCCTCCAGTTAGCCTCCCAAAGTCCTGGGAGTGCACGCATGAGCCACCATGCCCAGCCTTAGTACCTCTCATTTTATTAATAAAACATCTCAGTACTACCTTCTGTTAAGAGAAGATTGATCTATCATACCTGAGTTAGAAGTGTCTGAGAACCATAAGAGATGGTATAGCAGAGGGGATAAGAGTGTTCATTATGAGTTCAAATTCCAGTTCTACTATGGTTTTGTTCGTTTGTTTGATTTTTGAGACGGAGTCTTGCTCTTTCACCCAGGTTGGAGTATAGTGGTGCGATCTTGGCTCACTGCAATCTTTGCCTCCGAGGTTCATGCGATTCTCCTGCCTCAGCCTCCTGAGTAGCTGGGATTACAGGTGCCCGCCATCATGCCTGGCTAATTTTTGTATTTTTAGTAGAGACAGGTTTCACCATGTTGGCCAGGCTGGTCTCGAACTCCTGACCTCAGGTGATCCACCCACCTCAGCCTCCCAAAGTGCTGGGATTACAGGCATGAGTCATCACGTGTGGCCGAGTTCTACTTATTAGCTGGATGACCATGGGTAAGTAACTTAACCTCTCTGTGCGTCAGTTTCCCCATCTGTAACATAGGGATGGTAAAAGGACCAATACTTAACCTCATAAGTTTGTTTTGAGGATTAAATGAGTTAATATATATAAGATGGAACCTCACATGTGCTATATTTAATGTTTCCTTTATAACAATTATTATCATTATCATCAATTCTAGATGTCCGTTTGGGAATTTGCTCCATGTAACCCATCCATTAAAAGGTTGACAGGTCATGGTCATAAGAAATTTAAGCTTCTTAGAATAAAGTCCATAACGGTTCCCCTTGGAACACTTCGTTGGATTAGAGTTTTTTTTGTGGTCTTAAAATACATATTAAAGCCAAAGAAATACTAGTTTTGTAAATCCTCAGATGGCACACCCATACAGCTGGTACCACAAATGATGTCACATTTCAGGAAGATCAGCTAATATATTCCATGGAATCAAAGGTATTTCTCGGGATGAAATGTGTTTTACTTCTAGTTCTCATGCTGGTCTTTGATTCAGACCCAAATTAGAGAAAATTTCACCTTTCAAATAGCTCTGTGCTGAACCCATTTTGATAGCACTTAATTTGTCGAAGTTATTTATTACCACATTTAGTAATTTTGGTACAAATTTCTCACTTAAAACAAGTTTTGCTTACACCCTTTCAAAAGAATGTTATTGGTATGCGGGTAGGTTGTCTGGGGCCAACCTCTTATCTAGAGACCAGATTTTGAAAGTCTGAGTTCAGTGAAGTGACTTAGACTGCATGCCTTTTGTTTGGTTTTGTTTTCATATGCATGTATGGGTCTTGCTGAAACACATTGCTACCCTCATCTGGGAACAATGGCGCACACATCATTTCCTGAAATAATGGAGTTGGAAGGCAATTATCTGCTCACAAAACAGGCTGAAACAACAGTTCCTGATATTCTTCTCAAATACTTTAACTTCCCAAGGAATCCGGAAAAAATAATTCCATGAGACAGTGTTGTGAATGAAGGTATGACATTCCAGTTTCCTTCACTGCAATCCAGGGACCAGAGCAAATAAATTACCAAGCCCTCGGCGCTATTGAGAGGGGCTCTGGCCGTGGTGAGCTGTTTGTCTTTGTTTGCGGTGTACTGCCTTACAGCCTCTTGGGAGATGATGGCCCTGGATTCCTATTTGTACACTTTTGGGCACCATCCCAGAGATTACTTGCAGTTTATTGTACTATTCTTATTTTACAACACTGTTTTCCTTTTACTCCTAAAGAGAATTTGGGACTTCTGTTTCAGACTTTCCAGATAAGAAATGCAAACTTTCTAGAGAGAGTGAGTATCAGCTGGGCGCAGTAGCTCATGCCTGTAATCCCAGCACTTTGGGAGGCCAAGGCCGGCAGATCACAAGGTCAGGAGATGGAGACCATCCTGGTTAACACGGTGAAAACCCGTCTCTACTAAAAATACAAAAAAAAAAATTAGCCGGGCATGGTTGCACATGCCTGTAGGCCCAACTACTTGGGAGGCTGAGACAGGAGAATCACTTGAACTCAGGAGGTGGAGGTTGCAGTGAGGCAAGAGCACGCCACTACACTCCAGCCTGGACAACAGAGTGATAATCCATATAAAAAAAAAAAAAAAAAAAAAAAGAATGAATATTTCAGCAAAACATGTTTTGAAGTAGTGTGAGAGTTTTTTGGGCCCCGTGGTTCCTTTACGTTGAATGTGGATTGGTAGATGCTCCCATGGAGAGGCGTCTTTGTAAGCGTTAGCAAGCTGAACATCACCAAGTTAGCCTGATGGTACCCATGGCAAAGAATAACAATTAAGAAGATTGCAAATGTTTAGGCATTGCTTTCTGGAATTCCCATTTGAAGGGAAACCGGCGCTGTAAATTAATTAATCAGGGACGATAAAGAATTAGGGATAGTGATCTGGCTGTTGAGCCTGTACAAGGCCAACTAGAAAGCTATTTGGAAACTCAATTGTGTTTTAGATTTCATCTGAATGTTTGCATTTGCCTTTGTGTTGACATGTCTTTCCTGTGAGTAAAAGGTGAAATATATTGTGTATAAGAGTCACAGGAAGGGACACTGAGCAGATTGAAGAGGGACTTGAGACACTACAGCATTTCTTAGGGGGTTTCGTCGGCTGCATCCAGATGTTTTTCCCAGAAAGATAGACCATTCTCTGCCTGGCTCTCTGGATCTTCGTAAATCCTCTTCTCTGTCTGAAAGCTTAGGTATCAATGTTGTGTCTCTTCATTCCACATCAAAATCAACTTGCTTGGACATTTGCTCTAGTGAAATGTATAACTTTTAGAAGTATAGTGTGAAATTGGCATTTAAAACTACTTACTTCAGGCAGCCGCATATGGTGGCTCCAGCCTCAGGAGACAGGCAGGAGGATTACGTGAGCCCAAGAGTTTGAGACCAACCTGGGCAACGTAGTGAGACCCCATCTCTACAAAACAATTAAAAAATAAAGATGCGTATTTCTGATTGTATCAGAAATTAACCAATTCCTCATAAATTATGGAAATCACTAAATTGAGGTTTTCTTCCTTTAAGGCATCTTTCTATTCTGCCTGGCCCCTGCCTGGCTAAACGGTACAGTTGGCCACACAACCATGTAAGAAAATTTCTTACCTTTCTCATTGTTTCTTGACTCCCACTGGCTCTTTTCAAGCCAGGAGACTCAAATTGAGAAACTATACGTGGAATAAGTCGATTTGTTTTATTAAGAAGGTAATAGATTGGCCAGGCACAGTGGCTCACCCCTGTAATTCCAGTACTTTGGGAGGCCGAGACGGGTGGATCACGAGGTCAAGAGATTTGAGACCATCCTGGCCAACATGGTGAAACACCATCTCTACTAAAAATACAAAAAGTAGCTGGGTGTGGTGGCACATGCCTGTAGTCTCAGCTATTCAGGAGGCTAAGGCAGGAGAATTGCTTGAACCCAGGAGGCAGAGGTTTCAGTGAGCCAAGATCACACCACTGCACTCCAGCCTGGTGACAGAGCAAGACTCCATCTCAAAAAAAAAAAAAGATAATAGGTCAAATTACCACTTGAAGAAGAGTCAGTGACAAAAGCTAAAAGCAGAAGTAGGGTTTGTGCCACCATGCCACCAAGCGACAGCAAGTGGGCCTGTGCAGCCTATGGTGTGGGGAAAGCAGTCCTGGGTGAGGAGGGCTGGGCATAGGCCTTGGTACACCATTCATTCTGTGGAATATGCTGGAGCCAGATTCTAGTGGTCTAGGCCTAGTTAAGCACTTGAGAAAGAACGGTGTCTGGAGTCTTAAATCAGCTGTCTTCATTGTTTGGCTTTAGTTTATAGCAGTGGAATCATTTTTGGCTTTCTTATCTTGGCTCACTCCCAGGATTGGCTTAACACAGGAGTTAGCCAATTCTATAAATTCCAGTTACCTTCGTAGTCTTCATAGCTACCTCAGAGGGAAATCGTCAGCCATGAATAATCAACTATATAAAGTTGTCTTTGAAGCACTTAAGCCCTAATGGGCTGCTGTTTATATTTAAGGATTAGTGTTAATGTTTTCTGGAATGGTCATTATTTTCTTGGTAATATTGAAATTTAGCAAGATAGAGTACAGCTTTGTAAGCAAATACCAATTGTCTGTTGGTCTTCAGTGACTAGGTATAGCACGGGCTTACATAGGTAGGAAAGGTAAATTCAAGTCTGTGTGAATTTTTAATTCATTGTTACATATACTGGATAAATAGTAGATTATGAATTTGTATTTGCCATATACCTTTCTATAAGCATTGTTAAATATAGAATGAAATCTTTCTAAAGCAAGATCTGTCTTAGACTTCATGCAGGGACTGTTATCACTAACCCAGTCAACATATATCTCATTCTTACTCTGTACTTGGCTAAGTAGAGGGGATGTAAATGAGTTATATATGTGATCATTGCCCTGTAAAAAACTTTCGTTGAGGAAGCAAAGGCTAAGTTCAATGAAATTGCTGGGAAACAGTTTAAAACTACATTTTAGGATGCTTGAATTTTACAGGAGGAAGAAATCACTCTAGGCTGAAATAGGTCATTGCATCTTCCAAAGACGCTTCATGGAAGAGGCAGGATATAAAAGATGAATGGAATGTAATTGGGCAGAAAACAGACAAGACAGAAACATTTATGGAGCCTCTTTTGAATGCCAGACTCTTTGACAGCAACTTTATACACAATCTCATTAATCCTGCTGAATAGACATTTATATCCCTGTTTATACGTGAGAATATTAAGGACTGGAGAGGTTAAGCAGCTTGCTCAAGTTTATACAACTAATGAGATGCCCCAGGCAGTTTTAGCTTTGAATCTCAGCTTCTCACTGACTGGCTTCATCTGTAAACCAGTCATCTGTAACCCATTGTTTCATCTATAAACTGGGAACATAATAATAGCAGCCTCACGAGTATAGAATGATGAATACTTAATGAGACAAAGAACTTTGCACAGTTTTTGATATACTGTAACCACTCAATACATATTTAAAAGTATATAGAAACAGAGACAGAGAGAGAATCGGACTGAGAGTCATGGCTACCTACGTCTTGTCTGACTCCAGAGTCTACATTCTTTGTAGTGTATTACCCTGTGGATGGAGCAGGTAGAAGAATCCAGATGGGAGAATAAGAGAACAGGCATTTTGTCTGCTAAAGAAAGGTGACATCCCCTGCGTGCCTGAAGTAGGGTTGGGTTGGTGAAGTCATGAAAAAGTAATTGGCTAACGCAGATGGAAGCTAATTATGTAGGACCTTGAAGGGAGAACTTCAGACCAGATGCCACAGGGACCAGGAAAGCCAGCTCGTTCCTAGACAGAGAATAGCATGAAGAAAGCGTTGCTCTAGGAGGCAAAGAGGGGAAGGGTGGGGATGCTGGAAGTTTACTTGGGAAACTGCCAAGTAAAGTGTGAGGCAATGTGGTCCCATGCTGGGGGGAAAGAAACAGAAAGTCCAAAGAAAGGACGCACATGGAGGATGCTGGTGCCAGTCGCGCCTCCACACACGGCTCCTGGATTCTGGATGCTGCCCTCTCTACTAGCAGACCCTACCCCTGTACTAATGACATGGTGCATTTCTTTGCTATAGACCTCATAGACCTTAAACATGCTTAAGCTGAAAGTCAATGTTAACTAAAAATGAGTCTGCCTTGAGTAAAAGAAAAAGTAGGTGATGTTTAATTCTAAATAAATCACAGAAAATAAAATGAACAAGAAAAATATAGTATACCACAGAGTTACTTATGGTTTAAGTTTTCAGCGTCAGCAAGCCTCATATGCTGGGGTTTTTTTTTTTTTCTTTTTGTCTGAGATAGAGTTTCACTCTTGTTACCCAGGCTGGAGTGCAGTGGTGCGATCTCAGCTCACCGCAACCTCCGCCTCCCAGGTTCAAGCAATTCTCCTGCCTCAGCCTCCTGAGTGGCTGGGACTACAGGCATGTGCCGTCACACTCGGCTAATTTTTGTACTTTTTTAGTAGAGATGGGGTTTCACCATGTTAACCGGGTTAGTCTAGAACTCCTGACCTCAGGTGAGCTGCCTGCCTCAACCTCCCAAAGTGCTGGGATTACAGGTGTGAGCCACCACGCCCAGCCTAGTATACTGTTTAATGCATGTGTATAATTTACTAAAGATTTAGCAAATTGACAACACTTCTCAAAAGGTTTGACATTTCTGATTCTATATCTCATTCCCCGACCCATTTTTTTTTTTTTTACATCTTTACCCAATGACATGTTTCCAGCTTGAGTGCAATAATGCCCGGTCCTTTTGCTTAGCAATGTAGGCTAGTGCTCTACCTGCTACGGCGTGTAATTATCTATAAAGCTTAATATCTGAACATAAGAAAGTGGCGTCTATTAGCTGAATAGATCCTGAGCAAATCCTTTGTTTATTAAATTAAAAGCTATCATCCAGAGGTCTTGCTAACTTAGAAGGGTCTGAGTCTAATTGTTAATTAATATTGCATGTTCAGTGAATAGCTATTCAGCCAGTAGCATATAAGAATTGCAGTAATATAATTATATCACTAAGAAAGAATATTTCATAATGATTGAGAATATGGAATTAGGTCAGGCGTGGTGGCTCACGCCTGTAAGCCCAGCACTTTGGGAGGCCAAGAAGGGTGGATCACCTGAGGTTAGGAGTTCAAGACCAGCCTGGCCAACATGGCAAAACCCCGTCTCTACTAAAAATACAAAAACTAGCTGGGCGCAGTGGTGGGTGCCTGTAGTCTCGGCTACTAGGGAGGCTGAGGCAGGAGAATTGCTTGAACCTGGGAGCGAAGGTTGCAGTGAGCTGAAATTGTACCACTGTACTCCAGCCTGGGCAACAGAGTGAGACCCTGGCTCAAAAGTAATTGGCTAACGCAGATGGAAGCTAATTACGTAGGACCTTGAAGGGAGAACTTCAGACCAGATGCTACAGGGACCAGGAAATTGAACCAGACAGACAGGGAGCACAGTCCTAACCTTATTCCTCACTCACTGTGTGAACTTGGCATGTTCTTTATCCTCTCTGAGTCTCAGTTTCCTCATTTGGCTACCGAAAGGGTGGGATGGGGTAATATTTGGGAAGCATTTAGAACAGCAGCATCTGGCACTTTAAAGATGTTTTAAAAATGTTAGCACTTAATCATTCTATTAAGCATGATCGTTTACAAAAAAAAAAAAAAAAAAAAAAAAAACTTGCTCACATATTGATTTTCTTTGAACCAGTCAGTCCCGTGAAATGGGCAGGAAAGGGTTATTCTCATCTGATATTAAGACCTGAAGTTCATAGAAGCGTTCAGCAAGTTAATTAGTGGCAAATCCAGAACTGAAAACTGGGGGCTCTTTCCTCTAGATTTCTAAACTACGCATATAAAATACAAGACAGAGGCAAGAAACTCTGGCTTTTATGAATTTGAGAGAAGGTTCCTGATAGCAGTAGTTTTCAAATGCTGGTCCACAGACAGTGATTCCACAGGACAGACTTTTCCCTTATGTGTCATTTGGATTCTCAGACTAGATGGTGAAATGAGAACATGAGGGTTAGGGCAGTGAACTTGAGAGAGACTGAAATGTATCCACCTTAAGGAACTGCATTTTACTATCATGTTATATCTTTTCTACTTTTTGGTATTGAAATTATGAAATGATGACAGAACATGGAAGCTATTTTTTGGTTAATGTCCCTATATAAAGTAACAGAACTTTGACCAAGACTACTTTGGGCCACAGATTTTGTTTTAGAAATGTTTCTAGTCCAAAATTTGAGAATCACTGCTCTAGAATGACTTCACTGTTTTACATATTAATAGTTTAAGTATACAGTGATACTTAGTTTGTCTACATTAAGTCATAAAAGCAGGCATTTGGATTTTTATCCAGTTTTATTTTTTCCTTCTTTTTTGTTTTTAGAGACAGGTCTTGCTCTGTCACCTGGACTAGAGTGCAATGGTATGATCGTAGCTCACTGCAGCCTTGAACTCCTGGCCTTAAGCGATCCTCCTGCTTCAGTCTCCCAAGCAGCTGGGACTACAGGCGCATGCCATGGCACCCAGCTAATTTATTTTTGTGTGGAGACAGGGATCTTGCTGTGTTGCCCCGACTACTCTTGAACTCCTGGCCTCAAGCAATTCTCCCACCTCGGCCCCTCAAAGTGCTGGGATTATAAGCGTGAGCCACTGCATCCAGCCCTCCAATTTTAATTTTCTCTCTCTCTTTTTAATTATGTAGGTCACTGATGCTTTTCTTTTCTTTTAGTAGCAGTCACAGACCATTTTAGGAATCTTTTGGAGACTCCATCCTCCAAAACACATACACAAACAATTATGGTTGCAAATTGGCTAGTTTACTAATTTGGTGGTACAGAAGCCCAGGGACCTGTAGGTGGCGCTAGTTGGTTGGTTTATGTAACCAGTTTTCTTTGTTTTTTTCTTCTTGCTTGTTTTGCCTATTAGGTGTTAGGGCTTATACAGGCAAGGTCGGTGTTACAGGAGGCTGGGCAAAAGGCTTACTGTCAGCACCCAATGGTTATGTAGAGGTCACTGCACCTTGTGTGCTTTTTCAGGTAGAACTGGCATATGATGGAAGATTGCAAAATATTCTTAGACTATATATGTTAGCAAAGAAGTGAGGAAGGACTCCTACATACCCCTACATACTCTCAAAGGAGAGTATAAATTGATGTAACCTCTTTGGAGAGCGATCTGGAAATATCTACCAATATTTAAAATGCACATACTGGCTGGGCGCAGTGGTTCACACCTGTAATCTCAGCACTTTGGGAGGATGAGGCGGAAGAATTGCTTGAATGTGGGAGGTGGAAGTTGCAGTGAGCCGAGATCGGGCCACTGCTCTCCAGCCTGGATGACAGAGTGAGACTCCATTCCCAAAAAATAAATAAAATAAAAAATAAAACAAAATACACATACTTAGGCCAGGCGCAGTAGCTCACGCCTGTAATTCCAGCACTTTGGGAGGCCAAGGCGGGCAGATTGCTTGAGGCCAGGAGTTCAATACTAGCCAGGGCAACAAGGCAAAACCCTGTCTCTACTAAAATCCAAAAATTAGCTGGATGCAGTGGCACATGCCTGTGGTCCCAGCTACTTGAGAGGCTGAGGTGGGAGAATCACTTGAGCCCGGGAAGCAAAGGTTGTTGGGGTGAGCCAAGATTGTGCCGCTGCACCCCTGGATGGCAGAGCAAGACCTTGTCCCATAATAAATAAATAAATAAATAAATAATAAAAATGAATGCATATACTTGCATTTGTTTGGTAAGATGTGTACAAGGTCTTTGTTGGAGCTTTTCATATGAGAAAAATACTAGAAACAATGTAAATATCCATTAATATGGAACTGAGTAATCAATTGTGGGGTATATTCAAACAGGAATACTATGCAGCCACAAAAAAGGATGAGTCAGCACTAAACATGATAATATGGAATGATCCAGCCCTAAGATGTTATTGTGTGAAAAAGAAAGATACATTTTAAAAGGAGAAAATGACACATGCTTGGGTTTGGAGATTATATATATGTATTTGAGATGGCCTTCCGCCCAGGCTGGAGTGCAATGGCATGATCTCAGCTCACTGCAAACTCCACCTCCCAGGTTCAAGCGCTTCTCCCTCCTCAGCATCCCGAGTAGCTGGGATTATAAGTGCACACCACCATACCTGACCCATTTTTGTATTTTTAGTAGAGATGAGGTTTCCCCATGTTGGCCAGGCTGGTCTTGAACTCGTGACCTCAGGTGATCCACCTGCCTCAGCCTCCCAAAGTGCTGGGATTACAGGCAGGAGCCCCCGCACCCAGCCAAGTTTGAATATTTCTAGAGTATACACCAGGAGCTGGTACTGATGACTACCTCGTGTTGGCAGGGGCAGATCTGGGGAATGAAGGGTCTGCAGGTCTGCAATGGGAGGGATACTTACTTTTCCTTTTTCTATTTATTGTAGTGCCTAAATCTTTTAATCAGGTCCTTGTATTACTTACTCAATTAAAAAAAGAGCTAGTTAAAAGGAATTAACTTTTAAAATTGCTATGCAATGTGAGCAAAAGAGGTCAGTGGATATTTAGATTAAACTGCCTAACTGCAAGGAGATAAGGTAAAATGAACAGACCTCTTTTTTCCTTTTCCTTTTTTGCCTCATTCTCTAATGTGAGATCAAGGGGGGCACCTGATGGAGTTAAGAACTGGGAAATGAATAAATCAAAGGAATAGCTTTTTGCACAGCATGTAGCTAGTCTGAGGAATTTGCTGCCACAGGCAGTCATAGAGTCAAATATTGTGGCTGGATTTTTTTTTTTTTTTTGGAAGTCTGGTCACTATGACCAGTCATAACATTTGTAGTTATGCAAGAAAAGATAAGGATAATCAAATCTGATGGCGCAGGATGTAAGCTGATCATTGCAAAGGAAGGAATTTCTCCCTGGCCTCCCTTCTTTTTTGGCTTCTCCCAGTGCTTCAGAATAATAACATTACACAATTAGCTAGGTCTGCTTTGAAGGGTTGACAGTACTTCCTCTGAATCATTAGGTATTATCCACAGCCAAGGGAGGGATTCCAGACCTGCCAGAGCAGCAAAGCTCATAACTCTTTTTTTTTTTTTTCCTGCACCCAGAGCGATGGCCCCTTCAGTTCCAAGTTCAGCATTTTGGCAGGACAGCCCTCCTGCTGCTGTGCGCCCCCTGCCATTCCCGGTGAAGAACATGTTCAAAGGGAAATAATGGGTTTCAGCTCTTCTCCCGTTGAGCTGGCACTCTCGCATAAACAACAAACCCCAGAGTATTGAGGGACTGAATAGATATTCAGGAAATAATTCATGCTCTTTTTCTCTTTCTCTTTCCTTCTTTGGCTCTGACTAGTAATGAATCCCTCCACCAGGGGGTAGACAGAAGACATAAAAGAAACCAGCAGTGACCAATCTCATTTAGATCCAGTCACAGGTTTCACATTGTTCTAGGTCTCATTCATCCATATAACCCAAGAAATTCTGCACCCATGTATGGTCTTATATTTTAAGATCAAGAGCAGGATGTATCAAATTGACTTCAATTGGAGCAAGTAAGTAGAGTGTAGAATAGTATAGTATGTCAACATGAGCAAGATAAATTGCATGAACTAAAATCTATTGCAGAATGACTCCATTCTGTTCCTTCCATGTGACTAGTTCAAAGGCAAAACTTTTAGTATCCACTCACATAAATAAGAGGACCTTCTTTTTTAAAAATTTCTCCCCCATGTTATGGAAGCCGGCAGCAGGCAGACAGGGCATGTCTGTGTGCATATATACGTATGCAGGGTGAATGCCCTTCCCTTTTCGCTCAGCCAGCAGCTGGATGACTCTGAGACAACACAGTCAGTGATCCCAGGCCCATCTGGTGGCCACCCACAGGGGCACAGCCTCTTGCTTGTCCCACAGACAGGATTCAAAACAGTCACCCACACACCCAAAGTTCCAGGAGAAAATTTGTATCGTTTTTTTGTTTGGTTAAATTATGTGTTTAACAGTTCCAACAAAATTTTAAAAAATATTTCTTATTTCATGTCATTATAATTTTAGAACAATTTCTTTGCTACTCAAACCCATTGACACCATGTAGAATCTTACCTTCAAAGCTTTTTAGGAGACCCTTTCCACTTCCAGCATTGTCCAGTAGAACTTTCTGCAGTGGTGGAAGTTTTGTGTATCTCTGCTGTCCAGTATGGTAGCCACTAGCCATGTGTGACTATTGAGTACTCGGATAGGATAATGTGTCTGAGGAACTGAATGTTTCATGTGATTTAATTTTCACTGACTTATAAGCAACAATGCCACCTGAACTTTAGCATTTCTTCTGGCCTCAACCCATTTTGACTTCAGCATCCTTGCAAACATTGAGAAGTGACATGGCCATTTTCTTTCTTCTGGATAGAGCATTGGCTTTCTTTATTGTCATTAAGATCTTTGAAAGCAATAAGAAGATATAATTGGCCGGGTGCGGTGGCTCACGCCTATAATCCCAGCACTTTGGGAGGCCGAGAAGGGTGGATCACCTGAGGTCAAGAGTTTGAGACCAGCCTGGCCAACATGGTGAAACCCCGCCTCTACTAAAAATGAAAAAAATTAGTTGGGCATGGTGGCAGACGCCTGTAATCCCAGCTGCTCTGGAGGCTGAGGCAGGAGAATCACTTGAACCTAGGAGGCGGAGGTTGCAGTGAGCTGAGACTATGCCACTGCATTCCAGCCTGAGCAATAAGAATGACACTCCATCTCAAAAAAATATATATATATATATAATTTTGCTATTTTCATACAGTTTTAGGAAAAGTGACACAGACTTGTCATTATGCAAAGGCCACAGTTGTTGCTCAGATCCTGTCCTGGGCCTGTGTTGACACCTGATACCCCATTGGAAAGCTCAGCTTGCAACAGTAGTGAGGCCTTTCTCTCTAAATGGTATAACCCACAATTTTAGACAATAATAAAAGTTTAAAAATCTAATTTTTGCACAGCCAAGAATAACATGGGGTACTAGGAAATTCCATCCGCAAGCCAGGCAACTTCTTGGCATCAGGGATTGTGTCTTTTATCTGTTTCCTTAGTTCTAGCATAAATTTTAATAAGTGCTTCTCAAATGAGTGGTTTAGTATACAAGTGGATGAATAAATGTGGCTCAGAAGTGATGCTAGTCATATAACATTACAGATGCCTCTCATTAACGCTCCTGGTACCCTAGCAGGTATCTTTATTAGCAGATAAGTTATGGGAAGACACAGTGTAAGAAATAGTATTTCGAACTCATGAAACAACTCATATAAAAACAATAAAAACACATCCATGACTGGTTTGGGTAGTTTGAAGAATAAGTGATATTCTATGTTTATAAAGAATATGCGTCCAGAAAAAAAGTGCACTTTTTCACACAAAATTATTTCTCTTTTCATTTATTTATGGCAATGAGTATCATCTTTCCTGGTCATGCCTTTTCACCTTGCTCGGCTTTTGCCCTATGCTGACAGACACATGGCATAGTCAGCTGGCTCCCTTCCCTGACTCCTGTCTTGTTTCACAGTTATTACGGTCAGGTGTATTAAGTTACAAACTGAGAGCCTTGCTTTCTGCTTCAAGATGCTTTACAGGATAACCTGAACTTTCCCTTGTCCCTGTCTCCTTTCTTCATTGTTATCAAAATGATCCATCAGTTTCTTTATCTGATCAACCCATTCTGCCTAACCCTTTTTTCTTTTTTTCAAGTTGTACCTAATGACTTGAATGCCCTATCATCTCGAGTCGTCTAACCTCACTTCTCTCTTAGTATCAGTAACATACTTCAAATGCCAATTCATGTAGAAGCTTTCTCAGACAACACCAGTGCATTATGGAAGAAAGAACTCAGAGCTCTAGGAAGTGTGATAACTGATTTAAGAATCTGCTTGTGCCACTAGCTGATTATATGATCTTGATAAGTTACCAACATCCCTGGGGCTCAGTTACTGCCTCTATGAGATGTAGAGGGAGGACTTTAGGTGAATTTTAATGATCCCTCCATACTCTAAAACCTGTGGAATTAAGGAATAATATTTATTCCCTATCATCCTGTCAAAACCTATGATAATGACATGCTAACAAATAATGCTGCAAATATATTCTCTAATGAGACAGAAAAAATGTACACTTAATTTATATGAAATTTGTTATGTGTGCTGCTATGTCCTCAGTATACTACCATGAATGGATAAGTATTTGTGATAACAAAGTATTTATAAAGAGGATTTGCTTCTGTTCATGGCAGACTAGTCAATTTAAACCAACCTTCTTTGGAGAACAATTTTTTTAAAAACTTGGCTGGATACATAGGAGTCTGAAGAAGTTAGTGGATAATTATAGTACTGAGATCTGGGAAAAGAAGGAAGTACAGAGAGGTGAGCATTTGGGCCCACTGTTTCCTTAGGGGCCTCTGCCTGATCCATTAGAGGCAGCTGAGAGGCTAAAAAGCTTAGCAGAGTTTTTGACAAACTCGGTGGACTAGGAAGCAAAAAACTGAGTTTGGGGTCTGATACAGCAATAGTCTGGTAAACTTCCCAAAACTTTGGATTGGGGCCCTGAAAGGCTATATAGCATGGGAGTAAATGTGTATAAACATTCCTCACTAGCACTGCAATTCAGCTGTGACTCACCTCAGTCCCTGGTGGGATTAAGATAATTGAGATTGGTAATATCCCTAGATATCTATAAATAGCAAATTTATATTCCTCTTTGGAGAAATATATTAATAACATCATTCTAGCCCTTAAATTTGCTCTCATTTTTATGTACAATGTTCAGAATTCAGGCAGTCATTATTATGTACATAAGGAGTCAAGACAATGTGATTGAATACCAAGAGAAACAATAGACAATAGAAATGGGCTCACAGGGGATCCTGTCATATCTCAGTAATGTCATTCTCTTATGTAGATTTTAAAGTAAAACTGATTAACATATTTAAATAAATAAAAGACAAGATTGGCAACTTAAGCAGAGAACTAGAAATGCTGTAAAAGAACAAAGTTCTACAACTAAAAATTATGATAAAATAAGAACTCTATGGATAAGATTTATGGCAGATTAGAGACAGTTAAAGAGAGAAGTAGTGGAGTAGGAAAATCTGAAGAAAATACCTAGAATGAAGCATAGAAAAATAAAAGTTTAGAAAATACATAAAAGAGGCCAGGCATGGTGACTCATGCCTGTAATCCCAGCACTTTGAGAGGCTGAGGTGGGTGGATCACTGAAGGTTAGGAATTTGAGACCAGCCTAGCCAACATGGTGAAACCCTGTCTCTACTAAAAATACAAAAATTAGCCAGGTAGGGTGATGGGCACCTGTATTCTCAGCTACTCAGGAGGCTGAGGCAGGAGAATCACTTGAACCTGGAAAGCAGAGGTTGCAGTGAGCTACGATTGCACCATGGCACTCTAGCCTGGGTGACAGAGCAAGACTCCATCTCAAAAAAAAAAAAAAAAGAAAGAAAGAAAATACGTAAAAGAAAAAAGATAGGGAATACAATGAAAGAATATAAGATGTAGTCCTGGAAGGAAAGGAGAGAGAAAATGAGACAGAAGCAACATTTGGCTGAGAATTTTTCAAAATTGATAGAAGACTCAAAGTTATAGTTTTAAGAATCATTGTAAACCTCGAGTAAGATAAATGAAAACAAAAATGATAGTAAAATTCTGCTGAAAGGCAAAGAGAAAATTTAAAGCAAACAAAATGAGGAGGTGGGTGAGGAGAGATTATCCTCAAAGAATCAATCATAAGACTGACAGCTAACTTCTTACAGAAATAATAGAAGACAGAAGAATAAAATCTTTAAATTTTAGAGGTCTATCCCTAGCAAAAAGAACTATCAAGAATGACAAGGAAACAAAGACATTTTCAGATAAACAACAACTGAATTTACGAGAAGCATTCCTGTAATAAAGGAAACACCAAAAAGGATTCTCAGGCAAGAGAAAAATGATTCTAATTGTTTAGAGAGAGGGGAGGAAATAAAGAGTAAGAGAAATGAGGTAAATAAATGAGTAAATCCAAATGAATGTTGTTCTTTATAAAATGTATTAATGCTATGCTTTGGGGTTTAAAAACAATTTTTAAAAATCTCAACAAAAATGAGGAGGGATATAAACAAAATTAAAGTATTATAAAGTCCTTTGCATTTTGAAGTAAAAGTGTTAATGGTATTAGATTCTTTTTAAAAAAATTTTTTTTTTTTTTTTTTTTTGAGTCAGATTCTCGCTCTGTCACCCAGGCTGGAGTGCAGTGGCCCGATCTCGGCTCACTGCAACCTCTGCCTCCCAGATTCAAGCGATTCTCCTGCCTCAGCCTCCCAAGTAGCTGGGATTACAGGCACCCACCACCATGCCTGGCTAATTTTTGTATTGTCAGTAGAGACGGGTTTTGCCGTGTTGGCTAGGCTAGTCTTGAACTCCTGGCCTCAAGGGATTCACCTACCTTAGCCTCCGAAAGTGTTGGGATTACAGGCATGATCCACGATCCACTGCTCCCGACTAGTGTTAGTGAGGGAATATATTCCCTTACCGGGTCCAAAAGGGGGCAGTAGTTTTAAGGGCAAGACTCTCCCAGCGCTATGCCCCCCTCCCATCTCTCTTCATCCCGGAGATGTAATGGTTTATGTTTGAATTTCATGGGCGTCGGAAGAAACTAAAAGTCAATACTCCAGCGGAAGTTCTAAGGAACTCCTTTTATTGGCCCAGGGTCTTGGTGAAGGTGGGGGTTCCTCCCAGGATAAAAGTCCATGTCCACACACCTGGCTGGATTTTCCCCTCCGGAATCCCCTTCCACACTCTTCATGGAAGTCTTTCTCTTCTTCTTCTTTTCTTCCCTTTCTCTACCTAAATAAAATCACCTTTCTGCAACACTTCTTGGGTCCAGTATTTACAGTATTTACTTTTATGAGTGTATGGTGCACCTGCAGTGGTCCCATTGCTTATTCTTTAAGAGATTGAAGACCAAGAACCCAAGCATTCTCTCGGGGAAGCTGTGCCTCACCATCACCTCAAGAAAACCCGGTTACATTAGCTTCTGATAATTCAACAATGCATGGTGTAATCTCTCTCTCTCTCTCTTTTTTTTTTTTTTTTTTTTTTTTTGAGATGAGGTCACAATGTGTTGTCCAGGCTAGGGTGCAGTGTCACAATCACAGCTCACTGCAGCCTCAATCTCCCAAGGCTCAGGTGATCCTTTTGCCTCAGCCCCTGAGCAGCTGGGACTACAGGTGCACACTACCATACCTGGCTAGTTTTTGTATTTTTAGTAGAGACAGGGTTTTGTCATGTTTCCCAGGCTGGTCTCAAACTCCAGGACTCAAGTGATCTGCCCACCTCAGCATCCCAAAGTGCTGGGATTACCACCGTGCCTGATCTGCGTGGTGTAATTTCTGTAACTAAAAAATAGTGAGAGATTGTAAACTGCCAATTTAATGGGAGAAAATTATTTTAAAATACCAAATTAGTTCAAAAGAAAGCAAAATGTAAGGGGAGAGGGGTACAGGAGAAGGAGCTAGAATAGGCAAGAGAAGCATGAAGCCTAGGAGGATGGCAGATTTAAACTCCAGTATATCAAGACAGACATTAACTGCATAGCAACTAAATGAATTTTATTAAAATATTAATAGCTGGATTCATTTTTAAAACAATTTTATGCTTTAGAAGAGACACATTTAAATTATGAGAACACAGAAAGATGGAAAGTAAATGAATGGAAAAGATGTATTGTACAAATATGAACAACAATAAAACTGGTGGAATGTAATATTACACCATTAAGATTAATATCGGAGAAAAGTCACAGGTGAAAGGTATTCCTAGACATAAAGAGATACTTCATAATGATTAAGTATTTACTTCAACAGTAAGGTATAAGAATTCTAAATTTGCAGCAGGTAACATAGGTTCCTCAATAATAGATAGAAAAAGCACTTTAAATATAGAAGCTTTGAACAAGACACTTCACAAGCTTGATTCAAATTGCCATACACAGAACAGTGTACTTGCTGTTACATAATGTTCATAATGCAAATAATTTTTAAGTACGCAGGAATATGTATAAAATGTGATCCCATGCTGGGCCGTAAAGCAAGTCTCAACTAATTTCAAAGTGTTAAGATTATACAGAGTATGTTTTGTGACAGTAGAATTAAGCTAGAAATGAATAACTAAAATATTACTAGAAATAACTCAAATATACCTCTACATAAGTCCTGGGCCAAAGGAGAATTCACAGTGGGGTTAGAAGATACTGCAAACTGAAAAGGATTATAGTATGACATTGAAACTTTGGGGATGCAACTAAAGCCTTGCTTAAAGGAGAATGTATGAGTTTAAATAAACTTTAAAAATGTTTTAACTGTACATTTAAATCTACGAAAAAATACAAAAATAAGTTTAAAATTTAAATTTACAAAAAATAAATTTGGAAAGGAAATGCTTTAGGGAAAAACAGTAAAGTAAACCTAAAGAAAGTAGAAGAAAGGGATAAATAAAGAAATTAATAAAAATAGGATTTACAAAGCCAAAAGTTTTTTTTTTTTGAAAAGTCTAATAACGTTGACAAGCTCCTAGTAAAACTGGTGAAGAAAAAAGTGATGGCATAAACGACCAGTATCAAGAATGTGGAAGAGAGCATATTTCAGATCAGATTTTAGATACCACTCTATGCCAGTAAATGTGAAAATGTAGAGAAACGAACAAATTCCTAGAAAAATAAAACTTAACAAAACTGACTGCAGAAGAAACAAAAAATCTAAATAGTACTATGATTATTAAATTGAATATGTAATTAAAGATCTGTCCATAAAGAAGACTCCAAGGTTAAATGTTTTTACCAGCAAATTATTTCAAACATTTAAAAGAGCAATAATGGTAATTGTATTGATTATTGTTGCAAAACACAGTTTCCAAAAACTTAGTAATTTTAAACAACATTTATTATCTCACAGTTTCTATGGGTCAGGAGTCCAGGTGTGGCCTACCCAGATGCCTCTGGTCCAAGGTTTTTCCACAGGGAGCTCTTAGCTGGGGCCGCAGTCTCATCTGAAGGTTTGGTTGGTAAAGTGTGCACTTCCAAGCTCACTCATGTGGTTGTTGATAGGCTTCAGTTTTTCACAGGCTGTTGAATGAAGGCAGTACTTCTTCCTTTGCTGTTCGCCAGAAACCTCACTCAGTTCCTTACCATGTGGGTCTTTCCATAGTGCTGTTCACAACATGACAGATGGCTTCCTCAGACTGAGCAAGTGATGGTGAGCACTGAAGACTGAAACTACAGTCTTTTTGTACACTACTCTTGAAGGTGACATCCCATCATCCCTGATGGATTATATCCTTGGAAGTGAGTCACTAAGACTGGCTCACACTAAAGTGGCGGGGGTGGGGAGGAGTATTATACAACGGCATGAATACCAGGATAATAGAATCTTTGGGAGATGATCTTAGAGACTGCCTACCATAATAATCTTACACAAATTATTCCAGAGGTTAAAAGAAAAAATAGATCCCAATTTGGGGTTGTATTATTATGGGACCAGCATAAAGTTAGTATCAGATTCTGACAATTATAGAAAGAAAAATTATAGGCAATGTCATCATCAACATAGATGCAAAAATTGAACAAAATATTAACAAACTGAATGTAGTAATGTATAAAGAGAAGAATACATCACAAATAAGTTTGGATTATCTTATGAATCCAAGATTGAATTTAACATTTGAAAATCAAATAAGAAGCCAGAAAGCCTGATAGAAAATATGGGCAACACAGATTTTAACAGGAAACTCATAAAACAGAGTATCCAAATGGCCAATAAAAATGTTAAAAAGTGCTCAAGCTCATCAGTCATGGGGAAAACAGATTAAAAGCACAATGCAATACTATCATGCAGACATACACATACACCCATATGCCAGAGTAGCTATAATTAAAAAGTTTGACAATATCAAGTGTTGGTCAAAATCTACAGCAATGAAAACATACATAATACAGTTGGGAGTATAAACTGGCAGAACATTTTGAAAAAAGCTTTGCATTATCTACTTTTACTAAAGCTAAACAGAGTTATGCCCCAAACCTAGAAAATTCATTTCTAACAGAAATTATACCCATGTACATTATAAAACTCATACAAGACTTTATAAAAGCATAATGTATAAAACCCTCAAATTAGAAATAACTCAAAGATCCAACAGGAGTCAAGTAGATATATTGTGGTGTATTCATCCAATGGAATACTATACAGCCTCACAAAATGAACAAGCTCAGCTGCCTACAATAATATGGATAATCCTCACAAACAAAATATTAAGTGAAAGAAGTTGAATGTAAAATTAAATATGCTATATGGTTTCATTTATATAATGTTTAAAACAGTAAAACTAATACCTGGTAGTGGGAGAAGACAAAATAGCAGTTACCTTTAAGAGATGGAAGCATACAGTGATTGGAAGGTGGGTAAAGGTGGGGTTTCTGAGGTGCTGCTAATTTTCTGATTATTGACATGGGTGATAGTTACACAGGTGTATTCTCTCTGGATAATTCATTGGGCAATGCATTTTGTAAAACTATGATTGTGTTTATCCAATCTAGTGTTTAACATTTACTGAACTCTATGCTAAATGCTAGAATTAGAAAAATGAATCAGAGACAGTGCTTGGCCTCCAGGAATTCAGAGTCTAACTATGGACAATGACTTGTAGACAACTGACTAACATATAACAAGTACTATCAAGGATTAATATACAGAATAAGATTAGGGCCAGTCCTGCCTTTTAGGATCAGGATTAGTTTCTCTTAAGGAGCTGTCCTGTGAATTGGTATTATGATTTGCCATTGTGAAAGTTGTCAGAATAAAAATAGAGTCATTCGTGTTAAAAATTCTGACAAATGGAGCTAGGGAAGGCCATGAATGCAGGACACTCATGCATGCCTGATAACAAGAACTACCACAAAAGACTTTGCAAAAACCACAACCTTGTACAAATGCCATTGCAACCCTAATACACACAAAAACACTTCTGTGAAGACATCTGCCTAGCAACTGCCTGTCCAGCCTCAGACTGGCACCATCCTTGCTATTGATCCTTGTAGCCACAGATAATTATCTCAAAACATTTATGTAATCCTCATTTTCCTTTAAAAGCCTTTTAAATCTGAGTTTTAAATCTCCCTGAATTTGCACACACTTGACCATGGCCTGCATATTCCCATTACAATGCCCTATTCCCAAATAAGCATTATTGTCTTGTAGAGAGTCTCTCTCTCTCTTTGTTCTTTGGATTGGCACCTTTCACCAAGTGAAGAAGAGGGAGAGGGATATTGTATTAGTCTGTTCTTGCATTGCTATGAAGAAATATTTGAGACTGGGTAATTGATAAAGAAAAGATGTTTAATTGGCCCACGGTTTCACAGGCTGTACAGGAAGCATGATGCTGGCATCCACTCAGCTTCTGGGGAAGCCTCAGGAAACTTACAATCATGGCGGAAAATGAAGGAGGAGCAGGCATGTCTTACATGGCCAGAGCAGGAGCAAGAGAGAGAAGGGGGAGGTGCCACACACTTTTAAACAGCCAGATCCCATGAGCACTCACTATCTCAACAAGAGCACTAAGGGTCCTGTGATGTTAAACCATGAGAAACCACCCCCATGATCCAATCACCTCCCACCAGGCTCTAACTCCAGCATTGGGTATTACATTTCAACATGAGATTTGAGTGGGGACGCGGAGCCAAACCATATCAGATGTTCTATGAAGGAAGTGCATGAAATGAACAAAGTTTAAAAATGCAGACATATCCACTCAGCCACTCCAAAGATAATGAGAAAACTCAATGCTTTGTAAATTTTGCATCAGTGCTAAAGACTGCTGAGAGGATGGTCTGCCTCCAGTGGGCATGGATAAAAATAGAATCAGCAGTTTCCTTTTTATTCCTAAACCCCATGCCTAGTGCTATGGTCTGAATATTTGCATCCCTTTTTCCTTAATATGTGGACAGGTTTGTTTTCACATGTTGGTAACTTAAATCCCCTGAAGAGAGGGACCTCTTCAGAGTATGAGTCTTACCTCGATAAAAGTCATG
The DNA here is from genome assembly GCA_963573385.1 of Cacajao melanocephalus. Taxonomy (NCBI): domain Eukaryota; kingdom Metazoa; phylum Chordata; class Mammalia; order Primates; family Pitheciidae; genus Cacajao; species Cacajao melanocephalus. The sequence continues at coordinate 41,580 of CAUYLG010040310.1, read as the reverse complement.
TTCACTGGCTGCCATACACATATTTTCAGTGAGTTTTTGGCTGGTTAAGGTTTAACTAGATGCTTTAGGCTTGGGTAAGGACTGCATGCTTTGGTTGTAGCAGTTTGGTCATTAGTCTCTTGGTCACATGTTGCATTCACATGTTGAAATCCTAAGCCCCTGGCTGGGTGTGGTGGCTCACACCTGTAATCTCAGCACTTTGGGAGGCTGAGATGGGTGGATCACCTGAGGTCAGGAGTTCAGGACTAGCCTGGCCAACATGGTGAAACCCTATCTCTACTGAAAATACAACCATTAGCCGAGCATGGTGGCGCATGGCTGTAGACCCAGCTACTCGGAAGGCTGAGGCAGGAGAATCAATTGAACCCACGAGGTGGAGGTTGCAGTGAGCCAAGATTACGCCACTGCACTCCAGCCTGGCCAACATAATGAGACTCCATCTCAAAAAAAGAAAAAGAACAAAAAAATAATAATAAAAAAAGAAAGAAAAATCCTAAGCCCCAAGGGATAGTATGAGGAGGTAGGGCCTTTGGGAGGTGATTAGGTCATGAGGGTGGAGACCTTGTGTGTGGGATTAGTGCCTTTATAAAAGAGAGCCGCCTTCCCCATTCCACCACATGAGGACACAATGAGAAGGTACCATCTGTAAACCAGAAAGCAGCACTCACCAGACACCGAAACTCCTAGGGCCTTGATCTTGGATGTCCCAGCGTCCAGAACCGTGAGCAATAAACTCCTGTTTTCTATAAGCCACCCAAATCGTAGTATCCTGTCATAGCAGCTTAAGTTGACTACGACACCTGGATCTTAGCTTCTTTAGAGGAGATTTATTTTATATGTTCTGTAGTAGCTAAGCACTAATAGGAGTAAATATTTAAATTACAAAATTGTACATTTCTTTAGGGGAAAAAGCACTTCTGTGTCTCCATTTACACTCTGCTCTCCAGACGTTGATCACGCTTCCCAAAGCACAGCAAGAAACACACCTACTTCACGGCTTTCTGGGTAGCTGTCTGCTTACGCTGCTGATGCCAACACTACTACCATCCCCATTTGCAAGCTGGGGCATCCCCTAGATAAGTCTCCAAGTGAGCGGCAGTTCTTTCACTAAACTGATATTGAGAGGCGACACTGCAGTCCTATTTTGTGTGTGTCTCTGCTGTCACAGTTAACACAGGGCTGCGTAGTCATCTATTGAGGTGTCTGTCTCTCTGACTAGACTACGGCTTGTGGTAAGGACCATCATATCCATGTTGTCCTCTTTGCCAAGCACAGTGGGAGGCAAAGGGGACACCCCGCAGGTGCTTAACAAGCATTTGCTGAAATAAAGTGCAGGTGGTGAATGGCCCTAATACAGTCCAGCTGTGGCATTGGTGGAGCTGATCTCTCGCTCCATGAGGAAGTGGACTGACAAGGGGAGCATTTGTCATCCAAATGAAGACCCCCCCCCTTCATTTTTTTGAGATGGAGTCTCGCTCTGTCACCCAGGCTGGAGTGCAGCGGTGTGATCTCGGCTCACGGCAACCTCTGCCTTCCAGGTTCAAGTGATTCTCCTGCCTCAGCCTCCCAAGTAGCTGGGACTACAGGCATGCGCCACCACGCACAGCTAATTTTTGTATTTTTAGTAGAGACGGGGTTTCACCATGTTGGCCAGGCTGGTCTCGATCTTTTGACCTCATGATTCATCCGCCTCGGCCTCCCAAAGTGATGGGATTACAGGCATGTGCCACTGCACCCAGCCAGTGAAGACACATTTGAGCCTGAAAGTGGGTGTCACTAATACATATGCCAGGACAAAACCAGGATTTTCTGGAGGAAACTGAGAGATATGGAGACCTTATGACTATCACCACAGGATTATTACAAGGTGTGTCTGTGAGTCACGCTAGAAATTCCTGTCTCCCTTGTGTTCCCAATCCAGAACCAGCTTAGGGAACACCGTTGTGCATTCTAGATCTTTGGAAGCAAAGGTGGCCCTGGGACTAGAGTTGGCTTCCTCCACCTGCATTTCCCCAAGAATGCTAATGGCGACACACTGTGTTTTCAACAATTGAGCTTCCATCTCATGCGGAATCAGTTACTGCTAAATCACCAGAGTGTGGTGTTAGTGCACCTGGTATGAGCCATCACAGTGACCCACGCAGGTGCTGAGAGGCAGGGCTTTGCTGCTGCTTGGTTGCTGTGGCCAGTGTTTACTTGTAGGGAACACACGTGTGGTATAGCACGCTCTCCCTCTGCCCTGGGCTTCTGCTTTAGAGACAGGACCTTCCCCAGAGCAGGCTTTCCATCCTGCTTCTCTGTCTGCGTTAAGGGAAAGCTTACTGCTTTTTATCTCACTCCAGGCACTGCCGAGCCACCATCAGGGTGGTTTCCCTGATGGCATGGGGATAAGTTCAGGAGACAATAAACGTCTTGGTAGACAGAAGGCTTCCTAAAATATGTAGTCTGACAAAAAGGGAGATGAATGACAGAGATATAAATTTGCGATGAAAGAAAACAGCACCCCCAGCACCAAAAAATACTTTCCATGCTGTGTAAGTCATACATAAACATTACAGCCGATTCACATTTGATAAACTATTAACTTCCCCATTTCTTTGATAGGAAGGCTGTGGAGTGAGATAAAGCAGGATTGCACTATAGAGGACAAACATCTCGGCATTCAGTACACTTCAAAATGTTTCTTTTTTTTTGTTTTCAAGACTGGCTGCTATTTCCTCCATGTCTCTTGTTTATTAATGTGTTGACTCATCTAGAGCCCAGCTCCTTGTTCCACACCAGAGAGATGGACTTGCGCCTCTGCCAAGCGGAGTCGGCTTGAGAGATAACAGCCAGCGACAACAATGGTCTTCCTCAGTCCCTTGGCCAAAAAAACCTTTGGCACAGTGGGCTGAGAATAACTTATCATCAGTGCCCTGGAAGGCTCTGAAGTTCTGGAAGCACGGAGTGGTTGTTTGCCAGACAGAGATAACAGGCAGGATACCGCAGAGAGCCAGACGTGCCCCAAACTCAGGGCCCCCACCTGGCAGACGCAGAAAAGGAAAAAGGGATGAAGCAGTCAATTAGCACATGGTTTCCTGGTTGCCCGGTCCGTGCTGTCAACACGCTCCAACGTTCTGAAGTTTGCCAAGAGGATCTCATTTACTCCTGGGTCATGTAAAGAGTACTTAACTTTTCCCCTACTCCTTGCTGTCATCTTAAGAGTATTTAACTTAAAAAAAAAATTAATGCAGGCAACTCCTCTTGAAGACTTGGTTCACTTTCCATTGCTCTTGGGAAAAAAATTTGTGATTATGTGACAAGGTGAGGGTTTGATTCTCACATAAATCATTCTCTCGATGGTTGACACATCCTTGACTTTCAAAGGATGGGGTTGATAACCTAGAGAGGCAGTTGAGAATAGCCTAGGACTGGACCTGCTTGTTTTGAGCTGCCTAAAGAGCCTCTGAAACTAGAGTTAACTGTTCCACTCACTAACCTTGCCTTTATGAGGTAGGAGGCGGGACTGAGCTCTGCAGACAGGGCTCAGATACTGGACCAAATTAAGGACTAGCTAATACAGGACCAGGGTGGAAGCAGCTTTCCATAACGCACTCCCACCAGTGTGCCATGTAGTTTACCGTTGCCATGGCAACATCCTGGTGTTACCGCTCCTTTCCATGGCAATGACCTGATGACCCAAAAGTTACTACCCCTTTTCTGGAAATTTCTGCATAAACTACCCCTTAATCTGCATGTAATTAAAAGTGGATATAAATACGACTGCAAAGCTGGCCTGAGCTGCTGTTCTCTGCTTATGGGGTTGCCCTCATTGGCAGGAGCAGTCATGGAGCTGTAACACTGCTGCTTCCATTAAGCTGTTTTCTTCTACTTCCAGCACTCCCTTGAATGCTCTCCCAGGCAAAGCCAAGAACCCTCGTGGGCTAAGTCCCACTTTGGGGCTCACCTACCCTGCCCCATTTAGGTGTGGAAATGGGGTACACTGCTTTGCAGGCTTCTTTAGCCCAAGTCATTAGATGCACAGGTAGCCATCATCTTTGACAGATTCGGTTGTAAACTTGTGATAAAAATATCTTTCGTGGTCTCATAGACATTTTCTCTAATAACTAAAATAGTGATTGTTTTCATTGCAAGCTCAATATTGTACCATAAATCACTTAACCTCTAAAGTACAATGTAAGTTCTGCACAGCAATGTCAGTGTTATTAACCGTTATTAATTCAAGGACAGTGGAGAGCAAGGAAGATGAGTTCTGTTTCATCATTTTCCAAAGTCACAGAGTTTGTTCTTCAACAGTGACTCAAAGCAAATGTCACAGCCTGATTTGTTATAAGAATTTTGATACTTATTTACATAATGATTTACAATTCAACATGAAAGCTCTCATGTCAGTAGTAAGTAACTTAATTACACCTTGTATAAATACAGTACTGTCGGCCCTCCCTACCCGTAGGCTTCACATCTGCAGATTCAACCAACTGTGAATCAAAGATATTCTGAAAAGGCTGGGCATGGTGACTCATGCCTATCATCCCAGCATTTTGGGAGGCCAAGGTGGGTGGATCACAAGGTCAGGAGTTCAAGACCAGCGTGGCCAACATGGTGAAACCCTGTTTCTACTAAGTATATAAAAATTAGCTGGGCATGGTGGTACATGCCTGTAATCCCAGCTACTTAGGAGGCTGAGTCAGGTGAATCACTTGAACCCAGGAGGCGGAGATTGCAGTAAGCTGAGATCACACCACTGTACTCCAGCCTGGGCAACAGAACAAGACTTCATCTGGAGAAAAAAAAAAAACCTCAGACAAAAACAATTAAAAATAACAATACAAGAACAAAAAATAATACATATAAGAATCAATACAGCATAACAATTATTTGCATAGTATTTAGACTGTATTAAAGTATTAGAAGTAATCTAGAGATTTTTAATGGATGCAAGAGGATGTGCATAGGTTTTATGCAAATACAGCACCATTTTCAATAGGGGATTTGAGCACTTACAGATTTTGGTATCCACTGGATGTCCTGGAACCAATCCCCCACGGATACCAAGGGACGGCTGTATATCTTTTCCCCTGACCTAACACCTACTCACTTTTAGACAGCACTATAAAATAATCAGAAGCATCTCAAGAAGTATTTATCAGGCATCTATCATGGTATTATATTAGGTCATCTACAGAAAGGCAGAATGTTCTTCACTTCAGATTTTACAGCACTGTTTTTTCATTATATGTGGATAGGTTTATTTTTAAATGTTGGTAACTTAAACTTCCTGAAGAGAGGGACCTCATCAGAGTGTGAGTCTTGGTCAAAGCCTGATCCTACAACCTATTTTCAGAAGTGTCTGGCAATTTAAGGCGAAGCTTAGCTAGTTTGCTTAGGCTTGGGTAAGGATGGCACACTTTGCTTGTAGCATTTCTGTTCTGTTTCTTGGTCTAAACAAGGCTGTGATTCACCATCTGAACTCAGTAGTGCCCAGTTTCTTGCACTGGGTAGTTTGCTAATTTCACATAGATAACCCAAAGAAAGTTCAAGATTAGAAAGATAGAAGATCGATTTACTTGTTATGAGGGAATTTTCATTCACAGAGCCATAAAAATATAATCATGAATTCTGTGGATACTGCCTCCTTTGGGCCAGCCATCTAGAGGACAGGTGGGAAGTGATGCCACTGTCTAGAAGCCCTGGGGTTGCAGGTGCCTGCTGGCAAAGGGACCCACCATTCATCCCTTGCTGCCTCGGGAGCAGGGGCCGCTCTCCTTACATGAGCAGCTGCCCTGAGAGGCCTCAGTGTTTCTGTTCTCTGCCCCCAGAGTCTGCATGGAAATCACTCTGAGTATTCACATCCTTTGATATTATTCCCTTTTCCCCCATTCTTCTTTTTTTTTTTTTTTTTGAGATGGAGTCTTGCTCTATCGCCCAGGCTGGAGTGCAGTGGTATGATCTTGGCTCTGCAACCTCCGCCTCCTAAGTTCAAGCGATTCTCCTGCCTCAGCCTCCTGAGCAGCTAGGACAACAGGTGCGCACCCCCACACCCAGCTAATTTTTTTGTATTTTCAGTAGAGACGGGGTTTTCACCATATTGGCCAGGCTGTTCTCAAACTCCTGAACTCGTGATTCACCCACCTCAGCCTCCCAAAGTGTTGGGATTACGGGCGTGAGCCACCGTACCCGGCCTTCCCCCTATTTTCAGGTCCATGAAGTTGCTACTGTATTGCCTTGACAGTGTCTTGCTCTCAGTGATTTTTCTCCACACAGTAAAATCGAGCCCAGTGGGAGAATAAAGTCCCCTTGCTCCATAGAAGACCTGCACTTTACATGTATATGTGAGAAAAAGCGGTTTCCGTTAGTCTCTAATGTATTAAGATGTGCTTAGTGAAAAAGTGCCTTGCAAAATTCAGTTAATGTAGAAAATTAAGTATTTTTTGTTTAATTTTCAGACTGCTTATTATAGAATGAAATTGGCTCTTGTCTCATCTCAGCCACTTTACCCCCCTAATCTGGACATTGTATTATAAATACAGTTCTGCTTTCAGACCATCATATTTTTGGAACAGAAAATTGTATAAGGAAAAAGTGATTACATTCAACACATTTAAGGCAAATCATCTGAAAGTTAAAAAGAAGTGAAGACCATCTGAATTCCTACCATATTACTGTATTTTCTGAAATATAAGGTGTACTCATTTTTTTTACATGTTCCCTTTGCTGAAATGGAATAATATCTTACAATGGATATTTATACAGATGGTCCCTGACATATGATGGTTCAATTTAATGATTTTTCAGTTTTGCAGTGGTGTGAAAGTAATATGCATTCGGTAGAAACTGTACTTTAAATTTTGAAGTTTGCTCTTTCCCTGGGCTAGCAATACCATATTCTGAACAGTATTCAGTACAGTATTCTCTCTGGATGCTGGGCAGCACCAGTGAGCCACAGTTACCAGTCAGCCATGCAATGACAAGGCTAAATGACTAATACTCAACAGTGCATTGCATTGCTAGAAGATTTTTTCCCAACTGTAGGGTAAGGTAAGTATTTGAACATGCTTAAGGTAGGCTAGGCTAAGCTATGTTTGGTAGGTTAGGTGTATTAAATGCATTTTCAACTTACAATTGGTTTATTGGGATGTAACCCCATTGTAAGTTGAGGAGAATCTGTATTTCATGAGGGAGTGTTACTTTCCTCCCCAACTCCCCCAAAGTCTGTTGTTAACTCATCATCTTAAAATTAGTGACATCTGGCTGTGTGCAGTGGCTCACGACTATAATCCTAGCACTTTGGGAGGCCGGGGCAGACAGATCACAAGGTCAGGAGTTCAAGACCAGCCTGGCCAACATGGTGTAACCCCGTCTCTACTAAAAATACAAAAATTAGCCGGATGTGGTAGCGGGTGCCTGTAATCCCAGCTACTCGAGAGGCTGAGGCAGGAGAATCGCTTGAACCCGGGAGGTGGAGGTTGCAGTGAGCTGAGATTGAGCCATTGTACTCCAGCCTAGGCAACAAAGAGTGAAACTCTGCCTAAAAAAAAAATTAGTGACATCTTAGAATTAAAGAAATAAAGAGTTCAAGAATTAAACAGAGATGTAATTTTTCTAGATTTCCTCAGAGCCTATAATTTCACATATTAAAGTTTAAAGATTAAGTTTTTTCTTTTTAAGTGGCTATGTCACATATACTTACTGTCACATACAAGAGCGATCATCCTACTCCACATTTCTTGAATAAGATGTAAGCAAAATTATTACCCATTATAACATTTTGAATTCCTTAATTACTGGCAGTTAATGACTCAGAGTGGTAGGAAATACAATACCAAATTTAATAATGTTTTCACTTGAAGCTAGGCCTCTGAAATTCCGTACATACCCAGGCAACTATTGTGTAATACATATGTGCATATACAAGCAATGTGTACATGCTCTGTGTGTTAGGCCATTTTTTGCATTGCTATAAAGAAATACCTGAACCTGGGTAATTTTATAAAGAAAAGAAGTTTAACTGGCTCACGGTTCTGCAGGCTGTACTGGAAGCGCGCCATCAGGCATCTGCTCAGCTTCTGGGGGGACTTCAGGAAGCTTACAATTATGGCGGAAGGTGAAGGGGGAGCAGGTGTCTCACATGGTAAGAGTGGGAGCAAGAGAGAGGTTGGGAGAGGCGCCGCACACTTTTAAACAACCAGATCTCATGAGAACTCACCATCACAGGGACAGCACCAAGGAGATGTCACTAAACCATTCATGAGAAATTCACTCCCATGATCCAGTCACCTCCCACCAGGCCCCACCGTCAGCACTGGGGATAACATTTCAATATGAGACCTGGGGGAACAAACATGCAAACTCTGTCATTCTGTTTCCACCCTAAGCGGGTGTCCTGCAGCATAATTCTGATGCTATCTTGAGTTAGCATGAGACTCCACAGGTTTAAGGCTCGATTTTCCACACGACTTCCCTCACTTCAGGCACCAGCCACAGGTCTTGGGGATCACCCATACTTTGACTAACTGGCTATAACTTTGAGGGCTCTCATGACTTTTTGGGGTTGATAATTCACTAGCATGACTAATAGAACTCAGGAGAGCACTATACTTATGATTACAGTTTCATTATAAAGGATACAACTCAAGACCTTATAGAGTAAGGTCTGGGAAGGTCCCAGACGGAGCACATCCATGCCTTTCTTCACGGAATCTGAGTACATCACCCTCCCAGGACATCACTGAGTTGTTCACCAATCAGGAAGCTCTACTGAACCTCGGTGTCCAGAGATTTTACTGGGGACTTATCCTACAGACATGATTGATTAAATCATTGGCCACAAGATTGAACTCAATCTCACCCTTCCCCTCCTCTCCCTGGAGGTTGGACTGGCCAAGAATTCCAAGACTCTAATCACACGGTTGGTCTTTCTGGTGACCAGCCCTCATCTTGAAGCTACCTAGGGGCCACCATGGATCACCTCATTAGCATAACAATTCCTGTCATTCAGGAATTTCCAAGGGATTTTGAAGTTCTGCCTCAGGAACTGGGAACAAAGACCAGATTTATGGTCTCCATGATACCACATTACTCATTATAATCCAGATTTTGTATAAGGTTCTCATGAGTAGCTCTCTTACTTTTCTTTCTTTCTTTCTTTCTTTCTTTTTTTGATGGAGTCTTGTTCTGTTGCCCAGGCTGGAGTGCGATCTCAGCTCACTGAAACTCTGCCTCCCGGGTTCAAGTCATTCTCCTGCCTCAGTCTTCCAAGTAGCTGGGACTACAGCACGCACCACCATGCCCAGCTAATTTTTGTATTTTTAGTAGAGACGGGGTTTCACTACATTGACCAGGCTGGTCTTGAACTCCTGACCTCATGATCTGCCTGCCTTGGCTTCCTAAAGTGCTGGAATTGCAAGAGTGAGTCACCATGCCCGGCTAACTCTGACCTTTCTACTGGCTTATTTATAGGCTACTGCAGTCTTGCAGCATATCTTGCTGTCATCTCAACTTCAGCAAGTTTAAAGTTATGCTTTGTGTCCTGTCCCAAGTTAGTTTCCCAAGTTCCCCATGATTAATAAAAACCACTGCCCTCCTGGACATTAGAACTCCAGATTTTAGATTAACCCTTGACTCTCTCCTATGAAGATGTTCTATAAATCTTGTCTGGATGCATTATTTAGATTACTTTCCAGCCTTTTTGAACATACTTCTGCTTAATACGTGTTAAAAACCCCAAAGTAAACAAAGGAGTTAAAATCTGGGTCATGTTAAGCTCTATACACTTCTTTATTTGTCTTTCCTCCCCGAGATCCCAGTATATCAGGAATTTCTGGGCTAGATTATAGTTGAATTGCAAATACAAATTGAGTCATCCTCCGCCCTTCTGAATCTAAGATCACCAGTAGTGTTTGAGGGAACTGCTCCCTGGGTCCTCAACAAACTGCCACTAGATATCTTGCAAAGCAGGATTTTGCATTTAAACCTGGAGGGTGGCTGGGTAGAATGGAAGTGACAGGAAGACTTGGCAGATGGTAGGTGGCTGCAGGCTACAAACAATCTGATCTCTCCTTTTTCTTCTTTTCTTTTCTTTTCTTTTTCTCTATTCTATACATCCCTCAAAGCAACACTTCTGGCCTACTTCTTCAGGGCATCCATTCACCGTTTGAGCCTTTGTTTATTCATTTATCCAGTCTCTACTGAGTGCCTCTTCCAGGTGTACTGTTCTAGCATCAGCATAGAACAGTGTCTAGCCCCATCCTCTGCAAAATTCCAGTCTAGAGGCTGAGGCAACAGATAAGTAAACAGATATACAAGATAACTTTAGATTGTGATAAAGGCTATAGAAACAATGTTAGGCTAAGAGGGTAGAGATTGATGGGAGGTAGTGTGTAGTTAGATCAGAAGGAAAACGCCTTTCTGAGGAGGCAGCATTTGATCTTAAGTCAAGTTCTGAAATCAGAGAAACTGGGCCAAAATGTGTCCAGCTCGAGTTTGCCATTCACCTCAGGCATGTCTGCTCTGAGAGCCCTGCCATCCTTTCTAGGGGCCAGTGTGATAAAACCACAAGATCAGTTACTACATCCTCCTGCACTGCTCCTCTTGGTGTCCCCCAAAGAGCTTCTGCTCTTTTATATATGGGTTTCTTGCTGAAGTGAGAGCTCAGGATTGAGCCTTTCTGATGCTGCTCCTTTACATTCCACGGTTCAGCCGTTCACTGCCTCCCTTTCCCTCTTCCTCTCCCTCTTTCTCTCTTCCTGACTAAACCTTCCTCTGTTTATGTAGGGTGGCGCATGAGTCTATTTTTGTGGCACGCAAATCACAGGCAGCCTGGCTGCCCTCCATGAGGCCTTCTGCTTTCAGGCATCTTGGTGGGGAGCGCACCTCTGGGGAGTCACCTCCACCAGCACCGCAGTGACAGTGACCTGGGAAGAATGTTGGGGGCCAGGAGCACTCCACAGGCATTTGCTGCCTTTTTTATAGGCAGCCCCTAGGTGACTGAATGCCTTATTAAGTCATGCCAGAGGAAAAAAAGATCACTTTAGGACTGAGACCAAATATGGGTTCAGCAGCAAAGGCAACTTGCTCAGAATATTTTATCAAGAGATATTAAGTCTCAATAAGATATATTTAAGTATATCTTAAATATACTTTTGTTGTAGTCCTTGATAGTAACTCATCTGAAATACAGCATGTCCATTTCTAGTCATCTGCATTGACACCTCAGAATAATGTGTTTAATCCAACTGAATTTAATAGATTATAAAATACTTGCATGCAAATCCTTTTGTCTAGCAGTTCTGGAAGTTCATTCTGACTTCCTGTTCTTTTCCTTCCACTCGCCTTGTGCTCAGTTCATCATTCCCCGTGCCATACTGGGCCATCGCTTTGTATGGCCTGGCAGGACCCTCTCCCGTCTTCCCCATCTCACTTGTTATGCTGGGAAATGGAAGTGGAGAGAAATGGAATTGTACAGAGCATTCCCAGTGGTGTATCCTAAGAATAAACTGGGATTCCTTTCAGGTGTTTCTCCTTCTAGCTCCTGCCAAACGCATACCCTACTAGGGTATTGCCTGCTCTGTCAAGACTTCATTAACCACTCATCAGGAATAAGCCTGCTTGTGGATAACGAAAAGTTGCCCATAGAAGCATATTGCACTCAAGATCATCAGTAGTATCAGTACGAGAAGTAGAAATAAACCAGCAATTCCCAAGACTGGTTTACAGGGTCTTAAGGCTCAACAGGGTCTTAAGGTTCTGGGTAGGACCTTCCACCCCTGCCCAGAGCTCCAGGTTCATTCACTCCTGGGGCTCTTGGTTCCAATATTGGACACTTCTGGCTTTTAGACAGTTATTTCTTTTATTGGGCTGAAATTTCTCTCTACACTCTGGAAATAGCTCTGCGTCTGATGGGAGGCAATCCAGTAGACAGGGTACAGAATCTTTCATGTATCATATCCCTAGATTGAACACATTGATTTCAGAGAAGCTTTTTATATCAAGATTTTTCAAATTCCCTCGCCAACCTGCTTTTCCTCCTTCTGAATTCTTTCTAATTTGTCTCTGTTTCTCAAATCGTGATGCTCTAAACCTATCTTTCAGTGCCCTCTCACTTGCTTTCAACCTCCCTCTTCCCTCTGATCCTGATCCCTTTTGGCCCTTTTTCCTCTGATGGGAATACTGGGATGGTATCCACTAGGTGCTACCCCCATCTGAGAAGTTTAGCTCTATGGCTCTACTCCTGTTATGTATTCCTAAAGACATTGATGGTGTGTGTGTGGATCTGAATATATACGTATTGGATAGAGTTGGTAATTCCTGTGTATTTTTCGCTGTGCTTGCAAACCCATGAAGGGCAGGCATAAGACTGGACTAGGAGCATCTGTCTTCCCAGACAGAACTCAACCAAATATCCCGAGACAATAGTAATAACATTACATATTTATGTTGAGGGGTTATTTGATAAGAGCCACTGTTTTTTTGTTTTGTTTTTGTTTTGGGGTGGACAGAGTCTCACTCTGTCACCCAGGCTGGAGGGAGTGCAGTGGCACAGTCTTAGCTCACTGCAATCTCCATCTCCCAGGTTTAACCGATTCTCTTGCCTCAGCCTCTCGAGAAGCTGGGATGACAGGCACCCACCACCACACCCAGCTAATTTTTATATTTTTAGTAGAAGCAGGGTCTCACCATGTTGGCCAGGCTAGTGTTGAACTCCTGATCTCAAATGATCCACCCACCTCCCCATCCCAAAGTGCTGGGATTACAGGCGTGAGCCACCACGCCTGGCCAACAGCCACTGTTTTAAAAGTGTTACATAGATTTTCTCATTTAATTTAGGCCTCACAAACTTACAAAGTAGTCAGGAAGCTACGGCTCAGAATGGTTCTATAGCTGGCCCGAGGCTGTGCAGCCAGTGTGGTGGCCCAGGATTAGAATCCACCTTCACAGTCACCGTGACATCCGGCAGCCACTATTTTGGGTTTTGTTATGGTGCTATCTTAGTCACTTTGGGTGCTATAACAAAGTGCAATAAACTGGGTGGCTTATAAGCAATGCAAATTTATTTCTCACAGTTTTGGAGGCTGGAAGTCCAAGGTCAAGGGACTAGGAGATTGAATGTCTGGTGAGGGGCCACTTCCTGGTTTGCAGGTGGTGCCTTTTTGCTGTGTCCTCATACAATCCAAGGGCAAACAAGCCCCCTTTTTTGTAAGGGCCCTAATCTCCTTCATGAGGGCACTAATCCCCCTCATGACCTAATCACCTCTTAATATCATCACATTGGGGATTAGGCTTCAACATATGAGTTTTGGGGGCATGCAAATGTTCAGACCATAGCAAGTGTCTAATGTAAGTTATTTGTGGATTTACTAATAGTTAAAATAACCAAAACTTAACCTGTCTTCCAATTTTATCCATTCTGAGTATCTGAAGAATTTAAAGCAAACACTCAAAATGATTTTAAAGTCAATTTGTTAAGTGAAAATCTGTGGATTTGGCTATATGAATGTGTGTGCTCATATTCTTCATATGGTTTGTGCTGTAATTGTTATAAGCACATCAAAATTGTGTAAATGTCTTTTCTACATGATGAGCTATAACAGGATGGCTATTTTTTGTGTTTTTAAATAACCTTTATTGAGGTATAATTTATATACAGTAAAATGTATACACTTAACAGTTTGATGAGTATTGACAAATGTATAAATCCATGTACCAGCACCCTAGTTGAGGTACAGAATATTTCCATCCATCCAGAAAGCTGCTAGAAGTAAAATGATGCATACATAAGTGGAATATTTAGATCTGACCTCTTTCACTCAGCCTGTTTTTGAGATTCATCTATGTTGTTCTGTATAACCACAGTTCTTTCATTGTTATTGTTGAGTAGCATTTTATTACTTTATGAACATACCACACTTGTGTATGCATTCACTCATTGATAGACATTTGAGATGTTTCCACCTTTTGGCTATTTTGAATTAAGCTGCTATGAATATTCATAGACAAGTCTTTTGTGGATGTGTTTTCATTTCTTTTTTGCAAAAACCTAGGGGCAGCTTTGCTAAGTGTATTCATGTTAAGTGCATGCTTAACTTTGTAAGAACCTGCCAAATGTTTCCAAAGTGAATGTCTCATTTTATATCTCCACCAGTGGTATATGAGAGTTTCACTTGCTCCATATCCTTGCCAACACTTGGTATTGGCAGTCTTTTTTTTTTTAGTATCAAATATGCACTGAAAGATACATCAACATTAATACAGAAGAAATGGAATCAAATCATTTAATCAAAATAATATAATTCTACATCATGGGAAATTGGGAGCTGGAAACTTGGCAAGGGCTTCCACATTATGGAACAATTTCTATAGCTGCAATGAACTTAAAAAAAAATACACTTAAACATTTGTAAATGTATGCTTTGCCTGGAAGGAGTCTGGCAAAAACAACAAATAATCTTAAATGTATACATTTGATGAAAGTGTTAATGATTTTTCCCAATGCTTCCCATTTACCTTCACCCTACAGAGGGTTCTCACTTGGCTCATTTAATTTCTTCCCTTCCTCAGTCACTCAGAAGGGTTCTTCCATTTCTTGGTCACTTATTTGGACTTTTTTGATGTCCAGGCAGTAGGAAAAACAGTTTATTTGAGAGGTAAAAGTGGCATTCAGGCTAGAGCTTGGATAGAACTAATTTTGAGAATGTTCTAGAACGAGTTATCAGAGTAGCTGTAAGTATGAAAAAAGTAGACAGCAGAAAATTATTGTGGCAGACTATATACATTACCTTCTCATTGTGAAATGAAGCATTCATTGTTTTTCCTGAATTGCCTACTTTGACAACACAGAGGGATGTGGGGCCGTCCTCTTCACAACAGGAAGTCTATATGTGCATATATTTGTGTATATGTATTTTTCCTGTATCAATTGTTTATATATATTCATATTCACATCCTTCTACATATCTATGTTTTATAACTCAAACCTAGTGTTTTTCAACTTGAAGTATAATTTACAAAAAATTATATAATTCAAGTCGTACAACATGATTCTTGATACATGTATACATCGTGAAACGATTATCACAAGCTAATTAACATATTTGTCACCTGAGATAATTACCTTTTGGGGGGTGTGTGTGTGTGTGTGTGCTCATGCAGTGAGCATACTTAAGACCTCTTCTCTTGGCAAATTCAGGCATATCATGCATTATTATTAACTATAGTTAATGTGCTGTACATTAGATCTCCAGAACCTACTTTTTTTTTGAGATACAGTCTCGCTCTGTTGCCCAGGCTGGAGTGCAGTGACACGATCTTGGCCCACTGCAACCTTCTCCTGCTAGGTTCAAGCGATTCTCCTGCCTCAGCCTCCTGAGTAGCTGGGATTACAGGCATGCACAACCACACCCATCTAATTTTTGTATTTTTAGTAGAGACCAGGTTTTACCATGTTGGTCAGGCTGGTCTGAAACTCCTGGCCACAGGTGATCTGCTCGACTCGGCCTCCCAAAGTTCTGGGATTACAGGGTGAGCCACCGTGCCCAGCTAACTTACTCATTTTGTAAGTGAAACTCTGTACCCTTTGACCAGCATCTCTCTATTTCCCCACCCACAACTCCTGGCAACCACCATTCTCCTCTCTGTTTCTATGAGTTGATTTTTTTTAAGATTCCATATATAAATGAGATTATTAGTAGTCTTTTTATTTTTAGCTGATCTTGGTTCAGAATAGTGTATCTCTTTGTGGTTTTAAGTTGCATTTCTCTGATGACTAAAGATAGTGAGCATCTTTTCATCTTATTTTTGGTCATTTGTACATTTCAGGGGGGTGGTGCCGATCTCTTTAGTTTATGGGCTGTGTGGTTGTGTGTTGTTTGTTCCATCGTTGAATAGTAAGAGTTATTTATATATTCTAAATTTAAGTGCTTTGCCAGACTCATTAATTACAAATATTTTCTCCTGGTTGATGACTTGCCTTTTAATTTTCTCAACAATTAGTTCACGTTTTAAAAAGTTGCATTTAGCAAAATTTAGCCAGGCATGGTGGAAAGTGCCTGTAGTCCTAACTATTCCGGAGTTTGAGGGGGAAGATCAATTGAGCCGGTGAGGCAGAAATTGCAGTGAGCCGTGATGGCACCACTGCACTCCAGCCTGGGTGACAGTGCAAGACCCTGTCTCAAAACAAAAAGATAGTATTTAGTTGCCACAGTGCCTTTATTTCCAATTCTTCATTGCAACTTTATTGAAGTATAGTTGACTGCAATAAATTACATATGTTTAAGGTGTAGAATTTGATGAGTTTTGACATATATACACCATTGAAACCATCATCACAATCAAGATAACACACATTTCCATCAGCTCCCCCAAAAAAGTTTCTTTTGAAGAGCCAATGTTTTGTAGTTATGATGAAATCCAATTTATCAGATTTTTCTTCTGTGTAAGTGATTTTTATGTTATTTTTGGGAAATCTGTGAAAATCTTTGCCTCAAAGAGCAAAATTTGTCTCCTATAATTTTATTTACATTTTCTCGTATTTTTTTCTAATAATTATAACTATAGTGTTAATTTTCTCTTTAAACCACTTATTTGTAGAGTTTTAAAACATTTTCTAAAAAGCTCTTTTTAACCAAAAATAATTTTTAATTTTTAAAGTTATGATGAAATAATGTGTATTTTATATTATTCATTTTTATATGTATTTCTCATATATTCAATCTGTATTTTTTGATGAATTGAGCTGTCAAGGCTAATAGGGATGTTGAAGTGTCTCCCTCCCTCTCTTTATCCCATTACCCTGTTTCGTGATTCCATTGTTGTGGTTCTTTTTAATTTGGTCCTGAGGTCTCCACCTTGAGAGTGTCCAAAAACGAAGAAGCCACTCTCTGGGAGAGCCCTGACGGGGTAGGGGAGCTAGGCTCTGGTGTGTGGATCAGGTCAGACAAAATGAGGGGAGGAAACCAAAATGGCCGACACAGAAGAAATGTATAACTTACAGATCCTGGAAAGGTCAGAGGTGGCAACAGGAGGCCAAGAAGTCCAGGGGTGTCAAGAGACCTCAACCAGGGAGAGGGAGTTGGGAGCAAGGGACAGAGGGAGAGCGAGAGAGAGCGAGAACCTGTGAGATTATGCCTTTATTAAGATCCGTGGACATTCTCCCTTTGTTTGTGATACAAACTGCCCACTGCTCTTCACCCCACAGCTGCCAACCGCAATAAAACCTAATGATCAGCACCAGAGTTAGGTAAGTTTCCCCTTTTGCACATTTAAAATTTGTATTTATGTATTTGTTATTTGAGATGAACCCCATGGGGGTTGTAGATTGGCTAGCTAAAAGAAAAAAAAAAGTGTGGTTGGGCACATTGACTCATGCCTGTAATCCCAGCAATTTGGGAGACTGCGGCTGGCAGATCACTTGAAGTCAAGAGTTCGAGACCAGCCTCGCCAACAAAATGAAACCCCGTCTCTACTAAAAATACAAAAAAAATTAGCAGAGTGTGATGGTGCACGCCTGTAATCCCAGCTACTTGGGAGGCTGAGGCAAGTAAATTGCTTGACCCTGGGAGGTGAAGTTTGCAGTGAGCCAAGATTGCACCACTGTACTCCAGCCTGGGTGACAGAGTGAGACTTCATCTCAAATAACAAACGAATACATAAATACAATTTTTAAATGTGCAAAAGGGGAAACTTACCTAACTCTGGTGCTGATCATTAGGTTTTATTGTGGTTGGCAGCTGTGGGATAAAGAGCAGCAGACAGTTTGTATCACAAACAACCACCCTGGGAGGGAACATTTTAACTAGACCAAAGGTGACAGGGTAAAACCAGGTTTCAATAACTAATGGCAGGAAATGGATGCCAAAGCAGCAACTGTACTAGATAAATGTCTGCGGCCCTATTTTATTTTTTTTATAACATTCAGCACCACCTAATCTTAGAATCTTGTACAAAGATCTTGTGCTCATTTCTTTATTGTACATTAACTGTCTCCCTCACTAGGTTGTAAACCCCATGGGAACAAGGGCATTCTCTGGAACATTCTCACTGCTGGGCATATTTTTTAGCACACAGGAGATACTCAACTATTGAAGGAACTGAAAGCTTAGTTCACAGCCTGTGAGCAATAAAGAGACTCATGCTCATTCTTAAAGAGGGTTAGAACTTTGTGGGCTTTCTCCCCTAAAATGTCTCAAATCTGTATTGTGAATATTAAAATAAAGTTAAGAAACTTTCTCTTTAAAGACAATTTTTACAATTGTTTTATGAACCTAGTGATAGTCTGTATTAATTATGCCTGGTGTACATTCTTAATCCCTTTCATTCCTGGACTGGTATTTTAAGACCTCTGTTGAATTCAGCATTCAACTTTGTATGTTATCTAACCCCAAAGATCATTTTCCTTCCCGTAACACTAGAAAACATAATCACAGGAAATTCCGAAAAATTTCAGTTCCTAAAGTGGGAGATTGTAAGATCTGAAAGGAAAATGAGCTATAATAAGCCACAGAAGGTGAGAAGCTGTGGAAGTTCAGGTTATCAGTTGGTCTCTTCAGCATAGGAAGCTCTTCTTCGTGTCATCATTTAATATACTTAGTGTTAAACGACTCTCGTGGAGTAATCAAATCAAACCTGTATTTAATCCAAGAAAACTTTCCAACTTCCCCTGCCATCCTCATGTTTAAGAACCATTTTTCTTATGTATTATTTTTTATTTATTTTATTTTTTGTTTGAGATGATGCCTCCCTCTGTTGCTCAGGCTGGAGTGCAGTGGCATGATCTCGGCTCACTGCATCCTCTGCCTCCCAGGCTCAAGCGATTCTCCTGCCTCAGCCTCTCGAGTAGTTGGGATTACAGGTGCTTGCCACCATGCCCAGCTAATTGTTGTATTTTTAGTAGAGACAGGGTTGCGCTATGTTGACCTGGCTGGTCTCGAACTCCTGACCTCAAGTGATCTGCCGTCGCTCTCAGCAAACAATATAGTCCATTATACACTCAGCAGTTACACTCAAGGAACATATGGTCCCCCAAACCATTATCATTTAAAAAGGAGAGGCCAGGGGCAGTGGTTCATGCCTGTAATCCTAGCACTTTTAGTAGGCCGAGGTGGGCGGATCACCTGAGGTCAGGACTTCGAGACCAGCCTGGCCAAGGTAGTGAAACCCCATCACTACTAAAAGTACAAAAATTAACTGGGCATGATGACAGGCATCTATAATCCAAGCTGCTCAGGAGACTGAGGCAGGAGAATCGCTTGAACCCAGGGGGCGGAGGTTGCAGTGAGCTGAGATCGCATCGTTGCACTCCAACCTGGGTGACAGAGCAAAACTCTGTCCCAACAAATAAATAAATAAATAAATTTAATAAAATAAAAAGGAGAGTAAAAGGTGGCCCCATCCTTCTATGGTGGGCGAGTTGCAGGATGTCTCATTAACCTGACACATAGCAGTCCTCAGCCACTGGGACTGACAGGCACTGGTGAGCTTGCTTGATGAATTCAGCTGGTTACAGCCCAAGGGTACCCTGTCTGGTTCCTTTCAGGTCAGTTCTCATGGTTCAGGGGAAACACTCTAACCTGTGGTCACAAGCATTACCTTTGGCCAATTCACCCAAACCCAGAGCATTAAAATTCTGTTATACAATTATAACAGCCACTTTCAGTGGTAAAGGAGACAGTGGTAAAGCCCATAGAAGCCACTTTCTAAATACTATCCTTTTTTCCCCCAGGTTTTTGAGATACGATTGAAAAATACAAAATTAAAGTGTAAAACATGGTGTTTTGATGTAAATATGTCTTATGTAATGATTGCCACAAACAAGCTAATTAACATACCCCTCACCTGAGATAGTTATTCTTTGTGTGTATCGTAAGAACACTTTAGGTCGGTCTCTTAGGGATTTTCAAGTACACAGTACAGTGTTACTGAGTGTAGTCACCATGCCGCATGCTAGAACTCTAGGACTTACTCATAACTGAAAGTTCAGACCCTTCCATCAACCTCTCCCCATTTACTCTGCCCTCCCCCAGGCCCTGGAAACAATTGTTCTCTAAAAGTGTTTGACTTTCTTTAGATTCCACATAAAAGTGATATCTTGCAATATTTGTCTTTCTGTGTCTGGCTTATTTCACTTGGTATATCATCCTCCACATTTCTCCACGTTGTTATAAATGGCAGGATTCTTTCCTTTTTTAAGGTTGAATAATATTGCATTGTACCGTCTATCTTCTTGGTTTGTCCAAGTTACAAGTTTTTTTCTAGAGAGAAATGTTTCTTAATGTAGATGAGGGTATTTTAATAGTTACAAGTAGGAAAATTAGACAGATTGTGTAAAACATATTTAAGGCTTTGTTAACATATTCATTTGACCAACATAGACTATTTGTTTGAGACCAAGTTCTAAGAATGCAAAAGCCAATAAGAAATAATTACTGCCCTCAAAAAATTTACAATGTGATTAATATGAGGTTTAGTTTGTTCGGAAGATACAGACTTTTTTGAGAGGAAAACAGTAATCTGATGCCACATGAAATTCAAATATTATCACACAATTCTACAAGTAAGCTTTTTATTTTTTTCTTTTTTCTTAATTTTTTCTTCTTATTAAAAATATAAAACTTATCTTGCCTTTGCAAGATAAACAGCAAATATCTATTCTAAAACTTTATTTCTAATAAACATTATAATTTATATATATTACATACGTCACTGTGTGTGTATATATGTAAACACACACACACACAGATATATATATATATATATATATATATATATATATATATATATAAATTAGCTCTAAGTACTTTTTTTTTTGAGATGGAGTCTCACTCTGTCACCCAGCCTGGAGTGCCATGGTGCCATCTCAGCTCACCGCAACCTCTGCCCCATGGGTTCAAGCAATCCTCATGTCTCAGCCTCCCGAGTAGCTGGGACTGCAGGTGTGTGCCACTAGGCCAAGCTAATTTTTGTATTCTTAGTAGAGATAGGTTTTCAGCATGTTAGCCAGGCTGGTTTCGAACTCCCGACCTCAGGTGATCTGCCTGCCTCACCCTCCCAAAGTGCTGGGATGACAGGCGTGAGCCACTGCGCCCAGCCTCCAAGATTATTTTCATAGGATCGATTCTTAGATAAAGTTCTGAACACCAGGACTTGGACAATTTTTAGTCTATTAATAGATATTGCAAGAGATATTCTTCTTGCATTCAATGTTTCTATTTCCACAAGAAAATGGATTTAACGATTATCTGGTATTTTGCAGTAATGTAAACAATTGGTTAATTTAGTACACAGAGTGAATGACATCACTCATGGGCTGCCCCTGCAGCAGTCACAGATTCTGAGTTGCCAGGAACTCATCTGACTGGCAAAATTGTGGAATGCTTTATTGGGCTCATGATACCTACTTAAAACACTCAGAGAGGCTATGCAGTTGCCTTTCTTTCAGCTCAAAGAAATAATTCTATTAAGTTTTTATAGGCTTAAATGCCTAATGAAGGTTTTTATAGTTTAAAACCCACACCACAATATTTTCCTACATAGGCCCCTTCCTTCACCATAACATACAAGTTCTGAGACACGTGACTGAAGAATTATCAAGAAAGATTAGGAAGAGACGTCAGTCTAGCTGGCAGTGTGGGGATATTTGAATGTGGAGATCACATCTTGGGACCTTATGCCTTTGTGGGCTGTGGGCATCTTGAGCCATACAGTATCCGCTACCATTTCTAGAAAAGTCCCCCAAAGGTTCTGGATACTCTCAACATTGGCACCAAAGACAGCGTGTAGATCCTTTATGTGTCCTTGCTGTCCAGCAACAATGGGTAAAATACCAAGATCATATGCAGTGTTCACATATCAAGCAGTGGGGACATTAAAGAGGTCAGTTCTAGGGCCGGGCATGGTGACTTATGCCTGTAATCCCAACACTTTGGGAGGCTGAGACACAGCATTGCATAAGTCCAAGAGTTCCAGGTTACAGTGAGCTATGATCGCACCACTCCATTCCAGCCTGGATGATGCAGCAAGACCCCATCTCTTAAAAAAAAAAGTAAAAATAAAAAGCTAAAGAGCTCAACTCCAATATTCCCTTAACTCAAAAGAAAACTCATCTTTTAAGATCAAGAAAAATTCCATCTAGCAAGACAATAGGAGGAAAACTGGTCAAGGCAGATTTGACCTCAAGGCTCTCTATAACTCATGATTTCCAGTTCTCTCAAAATTTGGATTGATTGATTGGTGGGTTGGTTGCTTTAGACAGGGGTTCGCTTTATCACCCAGGCTAGAGTGCAGTGGCACCATCATGGTCTCAGTTGCCTGGGCTCAAACACTCCTCCCGCCTCAGCCTCCTGAGCAGCTGGGACCACAGATGTGCACCACCATGTCCGGCTAATTTTTTTATTTATAGAGATGAGGTCTTGCCATGTTGCTCAGGCTGGTCTTGAACTCCTGGGCTCAAAGGACCCTCCTGCCTCAGCCTCCCAAAGTGCTGGGATTATAGGTGTGAGCCACAGCAGCCAGCCTCATGATTTGGATTTTATTCTGAAATATGCTACCGTATTTATGATTTTGTTTTGTCCCTTTGAGGAAATGATATAGTGTAATTGGAAACTTTAAAAAAAAAATTGCTTTCACAAAAATACCAAGGACTCAGGTTAAAAAAGAAAAAAAACGAATGATAACTAAGAATTTGAGTATCTTTCCCCACCTTTTTGATAAACAATTAGATTCATTTATGGGTTCTTCAAAGAAGGAACTAACTGGTAGATGACTAGTAATCGTAATTCCTTCTTCTTTGTAGAATCAGGCTGTAATAAAAAAGGTAAATAGCATCTGTACATTGGTGAACTTATCTAAATTGAAATAATCATATGTCTTCTGTTAGTTAAAAAGGTGGGGAAGTCGTTGTGTATTTACTTAGGTCTGCCTTGGATGTTAGTTGAGAGTCTTACTTTGTTCCACATCGTATTACTCATGAGTCATTTATAATGGGTTTCCTGAATTCACACTGGTACCTACACATTTTAAAAAAGCAATTAGAGTCAGCCAGGAATATTTTCTTAGGTAACAATATTTTTAAAGCTAAAAAAACTTGTGCCATCAGTGTATGGCATTCAATAAACGTCCTTTGATTGTGGTTTAAAAGCCTGTGACTTAAAAATGATCCTTTTTGCCTTAAGGTAGAAATAAAAGCATGAATTTAATTTGAAGTAGGACATTTTTCCAAATTCTGTAGACTTAGCTGAGTCCAAGAGGATATAATTCTTGGTAAAATATTTTAACTTTCAGTATTGTACATTGAGTTGTAAATATAGATGTGGCTTTTCAAATAGATTTTCCATAAAAATGTGACTTTTCGGCTGGGCGCGGTGGCTCATGCCTGTAATCCCAGCATTTTGGGAGGCTGAAGCAGGTGGATCACGAGGTCAAGAGATTGAGACCATCCTGGCCAGCATGGTGAAACCCCGTCTCTACTAAAAATACAAAAAATAGCCAGGCATGATGGCACATACCTGTGGTCCCAGCTACTAGGGAGGCTGAGGCGGAAGAATCACTTCAACCCAGGAGGCGGAGGTTTCAGTGAGCCAAGATTGCGCCACTGCACTCCAGCCCGGCGACAGAGCAAGACTCCGTCTCAAAAAAAAAAAAGTGACTTTTCCCAATTTACCTACTTCTTTACTACGATTTGTACTGCCCTAATTGTATCACGTGTTGGAATATACCTACAATTTTATAAAGAAAGTTACTGATAATAAAATAAGCATAAACTTATTTTCTCACTAACTTTCAAAACAGGTGCTATTCCATTAAATGAAATATGATCTGGGTGGTGTGAACTATCAACATATAATATAGATTAAGTGATTATATTTAATATTTAATTATATTTAGTAGTCCTAAACTTATTCTTACTGTTGTTTATAGCATACATATACCCATCTATATAATACTGAAAACAATATTTTATTTATGTATATTCAGCAAGGACATGTGTCAATCATGTATCAAACACTATATGCTACAAGTCCTTACAAAGAATTTTTTTTTTTCAGATGGAGTTTCATTCTTGTTGCCCAGGCTGGAGTGCAATGGCTCAATCTTGGCTCACCACAACCTCCACCTCCCAGGTTCAAGCAATTCTCCTGCCTCAGCCTCCCGAGTAGCTGGGATTACTATAGGCGTGCACCACCATGCCTGGCTATTTTTTTTTGTATTTTTAGTAGAGACGGGGTTTCTCCATGTTGTTCAGGCTGGTCTCAAACTCCCAACCTCAGGTGATCCGCCCGCCTCGGCCTCCCAAAGTGCTGGGATTACAGGCGTGAGCCATCATGCCCAGCGAATTTTTTTTCTGTTAAAGCATGATAGTAACTGGGAAAAGTCTTTGTGTTCTTTTCAGTGGCAATTAAGCATTTAACTTTAAAACGGAAGTTACAGTTGCTTTAGTTACTTATGATGCTTCCATGTTTAAAGACATCTTTACTAGCCAGAACACCGTGACTCACACCTGTCATCCCAGCACTTTGGGAGGCCAAAGTGGGAGGAGCAATTGAGCCCAAGAGTTCCAGACCAGCCATAGGCAACATGGTGAAACCCCATCTATACAAAAAATTTAAAAATCAACCCAGCATAGTGGCACATACCTGGAGTCCCAGCAACTTGGGAGGCTGAGGTGGGATGATTGATTGAGCCTGAGAGTTGGAGGTTGCAGTGAGCCACTATTGCACTGCTGCACTCCAGCCTGGGAGACCCGGTCTCAAAAAAAAAAAAAAAAAAAAAAAAGATTACTATCAGTTTTCGAGATACATGGAAAAGGTAGATACAGGTTTTCCAAATTCTTAACGATGCCCTCTTATCATTTTTTACTAATATTTTGGTATTTGCCTTTTTTTCAGTTCCTTTAGGTTTCTATTGGGTGGCTGGATGGTAGGAAATTTTATGCCTCTGAATATACCCACTGCTGCTGCAAAGTGCCCCTGCCCAACAGTTCTCAAGTCTCCGATGGATTTCCTTTCAGGGTCTCTTCCTAAAATATACCCATACTTGACTATATTATAACTGAGAGTTCCAAGAAACATTTGGGTAATTGAAAGAATATAGAATCTTAAAACGGGGGAGGGTGAGCAGCTTCCTAAAACCTGGCTCTCCCTTGCGCATAGCCCTCCTCTGTGGCACGTTCAGTTGAAAGCTGCCTGTTGTTCTCCCATGTAAGGGCAGACAGGGTGGGTCACCTGCCTGCCCCTCACTGCTGTTTTTTAACAAGGAAAAGGATAAGTGGTAAACTAGAAGCAGCTTTTCCACTCTCATGCAAGAGCCTTTTTCCCTTTGAAATGGAAGCAATGCCATCTTTGTCTTTAATTCACAAATCTTTATGGAAGTGGCAGAATTGTGTTAGCCTTGGGGAAACAAAAATGAAGGGCCCAATGCGGTGGCTCATGTCTGTAATCCCAGAGCTTTGGGAGGCTGAGGCGGGAGGACCCCTTGACCCCTTGACCAAGGCCTGAGCAACATAAGACCCCTCTACAAAAAGTACAAAATGAAGAAAACATAATCTATACTGTTTCTGAGCTTCCTCTGTTGAAAGGGAGATAGACAATTAACAGGTGACAATGAGATAAATAGTCTCCCAGTGATGTGAAGAAATAGAGGGCAGAAAAGTGTCTGCCCAACAGCGAGATCAGAAGATCAGGGACCATTCCTGGAGGAAATCAACAACTGAGTCCCATAGAAGGAGCTGGCCATACAAGAAAGGGGTATTGTAGACAGACAGCAGCCTGCAAAAAGAACTGGAAATGAGAGAGAACTCCTCCTGGCTCAGAGAACCTGGAGGACTTCAGTATCTTGGGAGTGACAGTGTGTGGCTGGGAGTGGGAAGAGCCAAACGAGGCAGAGGTTGGAGACTGGAAATTTGGGTTTTATTCTGGAACAGATGGGCCTTGTCAATTTTTAGCAATGCTGTGACAGCATGAAATTGGAATTGGAATCTAAAGGATTGGCAGTGGATAAGACTGAATGGGGGGAGATCAGTTAGGGGAAGGATGTAGCCGAAAAGTCACTCAAGGGAAGCTGAAGGCCCCCAACCAAGGCCACAGATGTAGAGGGTGGAAAGGAGAGGGAGAGCTCTGAGAATTAGTGAGGAGTTGATTGGATGGGCTCAGAGCTGACTGGACAAGACATTGCACCCTTCAGCTGTGGAAATAGGGACTCTCCAAGTTAGAGTGCCCACTCTCAGCTCCATCACTCAAGCCTCCCAGACAACTTCCCTCTCTCCTTTTGCTTCTCACTTGCCTTTTTCCTCTTTCTCATCTTCCTGAGTAAAGCTAGGTTATTTATTTGGAGTGGCTTTCAATCTAGAAACTTCAGAATACTGCTTAGCCCGTTCCTTTCCCTCAACCCCACCTGGTCACTATCTTTTATTGATGTCACCTGGGAGTTTCCCAAATCTGATTCCTTTCTGTCAGACCACTCCTGCTGCTCTGACCAGGCCTCAGTTTACCTCTTCAGACCTCCCTTCTTTCTACCATCTGCTATTTAAATCCTTGTTAGCCCTGCTTAGTATTAAGAACAATCAGAAATAGGAGAAAGTGAAACCCATTCCACCAGCTAATTTCAGGTCTTTGAAGATGGGATTTAAGCAAAGAACTAATAGTGTTTGGGGAGGTTTTTTGAAAATAATTTTCTCCATCATTTCTAGTTTAATAAGAGTTGGTCTAGCAATAGAATTATAACAACATTTTCTAGAACACACCAAATTATATACAGTCGTGCTTCTTCTAAAATTGCCAATGAAAAAGCTACCTGTCCTTTTCTATCCTTATCTCCCCCAAGAAAAAGCTAAAATATTTTAATGAGGAACAAAAGATTTTTTTAAAGTCACCCCTATTGTGTAAGAAAGTGATTATCCATTCAAAAAAAAGCAAAATGATTGCAAGGGGTTACTTTCGATGATGGCAAATAGCTTATTCAAATACTCTACACCATCGCACTTGTTCTGAAATATAGATAATTAAAATGAGAAACCATTTCCTAAGAATACTATGGCTAATACTACTCTTTCTTTGCTTTTGTGTAGGTAGGACAAGTTTCTTAAGAGCTCTTGCCAAATAATGTGTTCTATTTAGGGCAGCCACTGATACCAGATTCATTTAATAAGTACTAATCTCATTTTAACAGACTATATTTGATACTGGATTAGTAAAATAAGCTCTCCTCTCTCATAACCCTTTGTTCCTGGGAACTTTCTCTACTTGCCTCAAGGATGTTGTATTTGAACATGTTTATGCTTCAGAATATGTTTAGAAAACTTCTCTCTTGAATGGGGAGGCTTTTCTTTATTGCCAAGCAGATGTGTTTCTGGAATGGGAAAGCACAGAGTATAAGCCATAGAAGCTTATGTAGCTTATCCATAGCAGAAGAATAAGAGTGCCTCCTCCTTCCTCTTAGAATTCAGTTTAAAGACAAACGGACAATATGTGAAGGTATTTGCACTCTGTTTTGGAAGTTGTAATACAAATATGATCCCAAGAAAGGTGATTTTAGAGAACCAAAATTGGCGAATTGTACACATTTGTGAGAATGCAAAGGTGACTTTAGCACTAATGGACTGTCCAGTTAAGGGGTGGCTGTGGGATAGGATGGGATGTTATTGAAATCTGGCAAATCTCTGTTGGCAAAGTGTTTCAGAACTCCCAGGAATTTGTGAAGCTCCCAGGCTAAATCAGGAAAGGGGTGGGAGAAGCAGCGAGGTCTCTAGTTCACCTGTATAACTGGACCTATGTTGATCTGAGGAGACCCCCCTTTGTATTAGCCTGTTTTCATGTGCTGATAAAGACATACCTGATACTGGACAGTTTACAAAAGAAAGAGGTTTAATTGGACTCACAGTTCTATGTGGCTGGAGAGGCCTCGCAATCCTGGTGGAAGCCAAGGAGGAGCAAGTCACATCTTATGTGGATGGCAGCAGGCAAAGAGAGAACTTGTGCAGAGAAACTCTTGTTTTTAAAACCACCAGATCTCATGAGACCTATTCACTATCATGAGAACATCATGGGAAAAACCCACCCCATGATTTGATCATCACCCACCAGGTCCCTCCCACTATACGTAGGAATTATGGGAGCTACAAGATGAGATTTGGGTGGGAACACAGAGCCAAACCATATCACCCTTTTAGATAAAAAGTTGTTTATACACCAATAATCCCTGACTATAGACATGGTATTGGGACTATGCATGATAGCAGAATTTGGGTTGTGACGTCAGAAAACTTAAAGAATGCTGAAGGTCAGAATATTTGGGTTCTAGTTCCTTCTTTTCCACTTGTTGGCTCTATCACAGGAAGCAAGAATCTTGATGTGCTTAAGTCTGATTTTTTTCATCTCTCAGCATGGAGAATAATAAAATTTTCTTTATAGACCTCCAAGGATATGGTGAGGAAAGATCATGGGGGAAGATGGAGGTGAGGGTGCTTTCCAAGGGGACTTTACAAAGACAAAGTGTTGCTCCATGACTTGGTGAGTACCTGTGGAGCAACCAGGAGGCCAAGGGATTCCTATGGAAAGAAAATTGAGGTGAGAAGAGGGGCCATCTAAGAGGACTTTGCTTTATCTCCATTGTTGGATTTTAAGTAATGAGCATGTATTAATAGATTATTTGTAACTTTAAAATAGAAGTGTACTGAAATAAAATATGATATTTTTTAAAGGAATATTAAATCAGTTATAGAAATTTAATGTAAAAGATGTAACTCATTTTTTCTCCACCTGTAGTTCCACAATCCTTCATTATTCAGAAGTCCAGAAAAGCTCTGAAAGCAAATATTTTTTTCATAAGTTTGCAGCAAGCTTGTTTGATCCTAAAACATAATCTTCACTAATGTGAGGCTAGTTTTTATTTCTGTGCTTACACTTTTTGTAAATGTACACAGTGATAAAATGCTATGTAATATACAGGAACTAACTTTTGAAAATCTGAAAAATTCTGATATATCAGGTTTTAGATAAGGAATGGTGTGTACCTGAATGTGTATATTAAATTCATGAACAAAACACATACTCTAGTAGTTATTTCTACAGATTTATTCAGGGTAAATCTATGCGCCTCAGATCTGGTAACTTCTTTGAGAGCATAATTCAGTACAACAAACATTTACTGAGCAGGTTCTGCTGTGGTTTGCATATTTGCCTCCTCTGTTGAGATTATATTGAAACTTAATCTCTAAAGTGGCAGTATTGAGAGGTGGGGCCTTGAAGAGGCAGAGTCCGCATGACTCATTGATCAATGGGTTAAAGGACTAATTGGGTTATCATGGGAGTGGCACTGGTGGTGTATAAGAGGAAGAGAGGTCTAAGCTACTATGCTGAGTCCCCTCAGCACATGATGACTTGCATTGCCTCAGGACTCTGCAGAGAGTCCTCACCAGCAAGAGTGCCCTCACCAGATGCAGCCCCTTGACCTTAGACTTCTCAGCTTTTATAACTGTAAGAAATAAATCCCTTTTCTCTATAAATTACTCAGTTTCAGGTATTCTTTTATAAGCAACAGAAAATGGACTAAGTTTCTTTGTATGGGAATATAAAGAATAGCAAATGGTGATGGCTGCCCCCAAGGAATTTGCATCATAGTGGGGAAAACACTTCTACTTTGATTTAATACAAGGTACATTGAGCTCACTGCTGTAACAGGATGATAATCAGACAACAAAGATGAGTGAGAGCCCAGGGCCGGGCCAGGAAGGTGAGGTACTCCAGTCTGCATGCAGCAAGAAGATTGTTTAAAGGCTCACTATTTTCAGTCCTTTTTCTTTGTAAGTAGTACATTGTGTTGTTGACACTTTTTCTGTGAGTACTAAATGGTCCTATGGATTCAGCATTCCTCAAACGTTCTCCAGGGTAATGAGACTCACTGAAGGTGTAAAGATTGGGGAAACTGGAGCCCAGTCATTCCAAACTATGGCAAGTAGTAGTTGATAGTCTTCCTTACCAGAGGTGGCGCTGTGGCAGAGGGGACTTAGTGCAGGGGTTCAGAAATGCCAGTTGCCCCTGAAAGAGTAATGGTAAAGCCCCATTTTTGGGGGTGGGTGATATTGAAATACATTGGTCTTAAAACCAGCAATAGAGTTGTGAATAGTGAAGAAATTTACTCATGATTAAAATGGAATTAAAACCAGTTTTTTCACTAGCCCTGTATTGGCCAGACCAAGTGCTGAGACTTAGTAAATGAGAAACCAGAGAATTTTTTTTTCTCTTGGTGTCTCAGTTAGTCCAAGATGGCTTATGACTTCGGTGCTTGTATTATTGCCCACTCCTTCCTTCCTTCTTTCCTTCCTTCCTTCCTTCCTTCCTTTCTTTCTTTTTTTCTTTCTTTCTTCTTCCTCTCTCTCTCTTTCTCTCTTTTTCTTTCTTTTTCTCTTTCTTCCTTTTTTTCCTTTCTTCAGTTCTCTTTTTTTCTTTTTGTTCTTTTTGTGTGGAATCAGCCCTTTTTTCTTTTATTTCCACCTTTATGATTACTAGAAAGTCATAGTTCCATAATATGGATATAATAGCATATCTGGAATGACTGTGACTCCAGAGCTGCAGGTAGAAACAGCTCCAGGTCATGTAAGGAAGGTCTGTGTCCTTTAATGGAAGATAATTTGAGCATTAAAAAAATATGTCCAGCCTTCCATCAAACACAGGAGAACAGTTGCAGAATTAACAGGCAGGAAACACTCTCTTTATGATCCATGACAACTTCAGTAGCTGTGTGGCATGCATTAACTCTGGTGGCCTAACTGAAAAGCCCTGGTGATTAGCAGTACAGTAGGGAAAACTGCAAATGACTAACAGCACAATAGCATACGCACTTGTTTAAATCTTAGCCTCCAGAGCCCCAGGTTGTGAAAGCTCTAATGAGAAAGGTCTCTAAACTCAAAGCATTCCACACAGAGGGAGCTGTGGCTCATGGCTCTGGGGAAAGCTAATGGCTATTTGTCATGATCATAATTTCATTGTAGTGGCAGTTGCCAAACCCAAAGAGGAAATGGAGAGGAGAATAACTTTTTTGACAATATTTCCTCTCAAACACACAAAACTTGTCAACTTAGTGTGAGCTGTATTCTTCCTAGGGGATGCCATCTTCTGAGCTGTCAAACCCATAACATTTGTGGGTGGCAAGATGATGTCATCTGTGTTCAGCAGCTTGTAGTAATTTCCACTCTAAGCCCTGTGCAGAGGTTGAGATGATTGCCATAAATGGGATCTAAGCTTACAGATGAAAGCCTCACTTTTCTTTTCCATTGGGTTCACAATACTCTTCTCTTTAGCAGGATGACAATTGTGCTGTCCTCAACATTACCTCATGCTATCTCCCTTGAAATGGCATCATTCAAGCGTGTGAGCACAGCTGTGAAAACAAAACGGATTTTGCTGTGAGCTTAGTAAATCCTCAAGGCACATTCTAATTGGTTTGCTTGTTTAACAGTAATATCAAAAACATAATGTAAAAACTGTTGCTGCTGCAGGTGAGTCAGAGAGAAGTTCAGGAGCTCTGGAGGCCCCCAGAGATCAGACGTGGGTGCAGCAGCTGGGCCCTGTCAGTGGAGCCCCTGTCGTGAGTCTTGTTCCTGCGTGAGCCCCAGCATGAGTTTGGGTGGAACTGCTCCTGAACAGCCCAAGGAGAAACCGCTGGCCTGCCATGCAAATTCACCTTAGTCCACAAGGCTGGGGGAGGGGCACTTCTATCACCAGCTGATAACCATGGGGGATGATTGTTTCCCAATCTGAAGACAACATTTACTCTAACCACTATCCAGATCTGCAAGGTTGAGTGTGGGACAAGTCCTAACGTATATGATAAATTATATTGTTTGCTGAGAATGATGGCAAGGAAAACCGAGCTGGCCCCTCAAGCAGAAAACTGCTTGGGGCATTTAAAGTAGTAAAACAGTATATGTATATCATACATCAGTTAAAACAATTCTTTAAGCACGGGATATGTGACCCTGCCCCTATGACTCCCTCATGGAGAATACTTTCTAGTTTGTCTTTGATCAGTGGTAAGCAGGCACCAGCTGCCTGCCTGGTTTATTTTTGCTCTATAAGAAAACACAGAACACCTGTTTGTTAATAATAATTGCCTGTTCAGAGAGTCTGCTCCAGGGTCTCAGCTCGAAAGGCTGTCAGCCCCTGAGGCTCTCAGCTTGGAAGGTTGTTAGCCCCCTGAGAGTCCCACTTTGCACTCCATCTCTGTGTCTGTTTCTTAATTCCTTCAGTGCCCCCTCGGTTGGGGTCTCTACGACTGAGCTGGTCTTGGCAATTGAACACCTTTGACAACAAATAATTCCAAACCTGGAGAAGCATCCCAACAAATAAATGTAACAATAGTATATAATAAGCAGATATCATCAGCTCACAGTGCAAAACAGAAGAAGCTTCCTGATGTTGGAATAAGTATCAGGTGACAAGATATTTCCTAGATGAATAGGAAAGACTAGAAATGACTGACTGTGGATTAAAATGTGAACCAAAGGAAGGTTTACTTCCTTTATTCTACAATGCTAAAAACTGCCTAACTCACAGAAAAATGCCTATTTTGTGGTTACCGGAAATGACTTCACCATACTTTGTGTAAAAAGTGTGTCACTTGGAACCCTGGGACACATACTGGAGAGTCACCGGCAGAGAGTTCTGAGCAGTTCGGGGCTTTAGGGTATTCCTCTTCCTGGACAGCGGGACAGTCCAGTCTGGTCTTGTGTTAGATTTAAAAAGTACAGAGATGAAAATAAGAAAAGGAAATTCACCAGGACAGCAGAAAAAAGGTGCCTCATTCAAAGAGCTGTGTATCCCTAGTCAGAAGCTATCTAGTTGGAGTCAACAATGATCCATTCCTGGGATTCACGTCTCCTTCCAAAATGGAAGGATATTCGAAGGCTCAGTATCGCCAAGTGGGGGAAGATTTGGAGGTGGTTTACTTTGCCGGGGCTGCCATAACAAAGTACCACACACGGGGTGGCTCAAACAGCAGAACTTTATTTCCTCATGATGCTGGAAGTCTGAGACCCAGGGGTGGGCAGGGTTGGTTTCTCTTTCCTTGGCTTGTAGATCACATCTTCTCCCTGTGTCCCCACGTGGTCTTCTCCCTGTGATTCTGTGTCCTAATTCCCTGCTTATAAAGACATCAGTCATCCTGGCTGAGGACCCACCCTAATGGTCTGCCTTTAACTTAGTTATCTCTGTAGAAAATCTATCTCCTAATACAGCCACATTTTGAGGTCCTGGGGGTTGGGACTTGGATGTTTGAATTTGGGAGAGGCAGAACATGGCCCATAACACAGAGCATCCTTAGAGTCTGTGTCTCCCACAGGTAAGCTCAGGCACGGTTTCAGCCTCACCAGACAGGATTGCCAAGCTGTGACTAGGAAGAACCACTTGAGAATCTCGGACTGGGCACAGTGGCTCATGCCTGTAATCCCAGCACTTTGAGAGGCCGGGGTGGGCGGATCATTTGAGGTCAGGTGTTCGAGACCAGCCTGACCAACGTGGTGAAACCCCGTCTCTACTAACAATACAAAAATTGGCCTGGTGTGGTGGCGCACACCTGTAATCCCAGCTACTCCGGAGGCTGAGGCAGAAGAATCTCTTGAACCCAGGAGATGGAGGTAGCAGTGAGCCAGGATTGAGCCACTGTACTTCAGTCTGGGTGACAGAGTGAGACTCTGTCTCAAAACAAACAAACAAAAAAGAATCTCAAGGATGAGAGCATTTGGGTTTGACTTTAGAGCTCAACTGTAAAATTCCATCACTAGCCTTGTTTGCATTTAAAACCCGCTTATCGTCTTACACAAGGGACAAAGTTTAGAACTGCTATGGAAACATTTTTTTCCTAGGGGAAGAGTTAATTTCTCCCTTCAGTTCTGCCAACAGAAGTTTCCAGGGTGTAGGGCACTTCTTAAAGTCCTTATGAGGTCCTCATTATTGTGTCTATTTTGCAGACAAAAAACTTTGCCAGCAAGTCTTTGGCAGAGACAGCCCTGTAACTCAGAAATTCCAGACTCCTCCAGCCTCAGTGACACAGATGTGAGCGGCTACCGCTGCCGATGCATAGCTCTTTCTGGTGGGGTCCCCTGCAGCTGCTCGGCTGAACATAGCAACACAACACACCTCAGCACCCCACGACTCTTCCTTTGATACAAAAGGGTGGTTGCCGCTGTCTGTGGGTGTCAGGGTTTGGCAGGAGCAACAAAAATCACATTCATGTTTATGAAAAATGCAAAGAGATTTTTTTAATTGAGCAGAAAAATTATGGTGACATCACTGGGGTTTGTCCATCATTAAATGCATGTGGTGTATTTTATATTATGTCTGACCTACGTGTGTGAGGCTGTAGATTCTTCTGTGTTTAGTTAAACACTGAGCGACGAGGCACAACTGAGTAAATACTAGGTATCCAAGACCCAATTTTTTATGTTGGCCGAAAGGTTCTTGGCTTCACAGTTCTCCCATTATTAATAAGTCTGAAGACTTAGGATCTTACATTGATTTTGTTACATGAATGCAATCAATTCTTAAAGTGTCTTAACTTTTTATGTTTACATATATGGATTTAAAAAAGAGGATAGGCCGGGTGCGGTGGCTCATGCCTGTAATCCTAGCACTTTGGGAGTCTGAGGCGGGAGGATGACCTGAAGGTCAGGCGTTCGAGACCAGCCAGGCCAACATAGTGAAACCCCAACTCTACTAAAAATATAAAAATTAGCCAAGCATGGTGGCCCATGCCTGTAGTCCCAGCTACTTGGGAGGCTGAGGCAGGAGACTCGCTTGAACCCAGGAGGTGGAAGTTGCAGTGAGCCGAGATTGTGCCACTGCACTCCAGCCTGGGCGACACAGTGGACTCTGTCTGAAAAAAAAGAATTAAAAAATAAAAACAAATAAATTTTTAAAAAGAGAGGATAAAGAAAATAACAACGACACAGCCACAGGGAATGAAATATGGACTAACGGCTGCTCGCAGTGGCTGGCTGGGAGCAGTAGCTCACGCCTGTAATCCCAGCACTTTGGGAGACCAGGGGGTGGATCATCTGAGGTCAGGAATTCGGGACCAGCTTGACCAACATGATGAAACCCTGTCTCTACTAAAAATACAAAAATTAGCCAGGCATGGTGGTAGGCACCTGGAATCCCAGCTACATGGGAGCTGAGGCAGGAGAATTGCTTGAACCTGGGAGGCAGAGGTTGCAGTGAGCCGAGATTACGCCATTGCACTCCAGCCTGGGTGGCAAGAGAGAAACTTCATCTCAAAAAAAAAAGAGGCTGGGTGCAGTGGCTCACACCTGTAATCCCAGCACTTTGAGAGGCTGAGGCGGGTGGATCACAAGGTCAAGAGATGGAGACCATCCTAGCCAACATGGTGAAACCCCATCTCTACTAAAAATACAAAAATTACCTGGGCATGGTGGCACGTGCCTGTAGTCCCAGCTACTCAGGAGGCTGAGGCAGGAGAATCACTTGAACTCAGGAGGTGGAGGTTGCAGTGAGCTGAGATCATGCCACTGCACTCCAGCTTGGGGACAGAGAGTGAGACTCCATCTCAAAAAAAAGAAAAAAGACACATGGACTAAAATTCTCTAAAAAAGATTTTTATTTCTATAGAGTTGTAGCTTTACTAAACAGCAAAGACAGAAGAGAAAATGTACTTGTTAAGTTTTTTTAAAAATACTTTTCAAAGTTTTTTATGAGGGGTTTTGTTTATAAGTAACTTTGAAATTATTTTTATTGTCTTTAGTACCAGAAATTTTGACTCAGACAAAGTTTTGATATATGC
Source organism: Cacajao melanocephalus (assembly GCA_963573385.1). NCBI lineage: Eukaryota > Metazoa > Chordata > Mammalia > Primates > Pitheciidae > Cacajao > Cacajao melanocephalus. The sequence goes on along the minus strand of CAUYLG010040310.1, from coordinate 5,802 downwards.
ATTAAGTGAAATAGTTGTATTGAATGATACAGGATCCTTTCGAGCTTAAAAAGAATAAATGGATGCATCTTTAGACATTTGAATATCAAGCACTGAGAAGTTGCCTTTTTTCAGAGATAGGTGTTCATTTACTCTGAATTTGTGTACATATAATAAGTGGTAGAGGCTGGGTGCAGTGGCTCACGCTTGTAATCCCAGCATTTTGGGAGGCTGAGGCGGGCAGATCACCTGAAGTCGGGAGTTTGAAACCAGCCTGACCAACATGGAGAAACCCTGTCTCTACTAAAAATACAAAAAATTAGCCAGGCATGATGGTGCATGCCTGTAATCCCAGCTACTTAGGAGGCGGAGGTTGCTGTGAACTGAGATCGCACCATTGCACTCCAGCCTGGGCAAAAAGAGTGAAACCCCGTCTCAAAAAAAAAACAGTGGTAGAATATTTCTAAATCAGCTGTTTGTTAAATAAAATACAGTAGGGACTGAGGAGTCTTTCACTGGATAGTGAAGGTATTAAAGTTTGCTTAAGCTTCTTAATTTAAAGCAAATAAATTTACAAATAGATTATTTAATTGTGAAGGCAGTGTCCAATTTACAGTCCATATACTCTGCAATACAAAAAGAAGAAAAATTCTAAATTTTCAGGTTTAGAATGTGCAATTTGGAAGGATCATATTGTTTAAGAGAAAAGGAAGGGAAAACCAAAACTGCTGTAATCACGACACCTAAGATAATCGTACTTTCATTTGAAAAAGATGTGTGGGTCTCTCAGGTAAAGCTATTTGGGCTGGGAACACAATTATAATGATTACGAAATGTAAATTTAGCAAAAGCCTCTACTTATACAGACATTTAAGGAAGAAAATCATTAAAATGTCAGAAATGAGTCCCTCCTTGAGGGATGACACAGCTTCCTGGGAAGTGATGGGCAAAGTTCTGTTGCCTGTGAATCTCTAGGCTTGGAGGGCAGAGTTCTGGAGGAAAGAGTGGGCTGTGAGACTCGCCTGGGGCTATGGTCTGAATGTTCGTGTCCCTGACAAATTCATATGTTGAAACCTAATCACCACATGCTGGTATTAGGAGGTGAACCTTTGGGAAGTGGTGAGATCATGAGTGTGGAGTCCTTGTGAATGGGATGAGTGCCCTTATAATAGAGGCCAGAGAGCTGTTTCCCCTTTTCACTATGTGAGGACACAGTAAGAAGGTACCATCTATGAAACAGCAAGAAGCCCTCCCTAGAAACTCAATCTACCAGCACCTTGACCTTGGATTTCCCAGCCTCCAAAACTGTGAGCAACAACTTTCTGTTGTTCATAAGCCACCCAGTCTGGTGGTAGTGTTACAGCAGCCTGAATGAACTAAGATACCTGGAAAGCTCCATGTGAAGGCAGTCTGGGTATGTGGACTGCCAGGATCCCTGTTTCAAAGGTCATTGCAGGACTCAGAGGTCCAGATGACTGTAATTAGTGAAGAACTGTGGTTCTGCAGCTCTGGGGAGAGGACCTTACAGTTTTCCCAAAGTGTAAAGATGGTCCTAATTGTGGTGATGAGCAGCCTAGTAAAATTGTGCTGGAGGCTGCAGAGCGAGGACCCCCACGCTGAACAAGAGGCTGCTGGTCCTGGTGGGAGCAGCATCCCTGGACGAGGGGCTCACAGGAAGACCAGTCTTTATTGATGCAGTGAAAGCTATATAGAAAAATAAGGCTGAACAGGTAGATATATATGTGCCAGATCGGAGGCCTGGTCACAACAAGCCTGCCACCAGGCAGAGTGTCTTCACTATGAACAGAGAAATGACACAGTTCCCTACATGGCATAGCCTGTGGCTCAAATGCTGTCCGCTGTCCTCACACGGGTTGATGGATTAACGATAATCAGTACGCAAGAACAAAACCAACACGGTGTCTAGGAAAAGATTCTTTATCGTGATATCCCACCAGTAAGATTCAGAGATTCCAGACTCCTGGAATATTTTTGAAATAATTTTGAAGTCTATTTTTGAAAAATATTGTTGGCAAAAAGTAAATTTCAGACAGCAGCTGCTTTTTACTTTCAATGGCATTCAAGAAATATGGTCTCACTAAAGTAAGATGAACCGTGAGAGGACATGATAACAGAAGATTCAGCTGAGACGTAAGCAGAGCCATAAAGGGAAGTAAGGGGGCACTCAAGAAGTGTTTTAGAGCTGTACGATAACATCAAAGTTTCAGAATGCATCAGAAGCAGTAGAGCACAATCAACCCTGCCAAGAACTATTTCAGTCATACAGAACAGAGCCCAGAAAAAAAAAATGCCATAATGCAGAAGACTAATGCCAAAAAAAAAGGAGAAAAGAATATGGGGGGATTTCATGGCCATCTGATGGAGATAAAACATGTGGGTAATTGGTGTTTATGAAGAAAACACCAGAACAAATAAAATAAAAATGTAAAGACACGTAAAAAGTCCTAAAAACCTAAATCTTTCCATTAAAATAGCTCACTGGGTACTGGCAAAATGAAGAGATTCAAACACTAACATACCCCGGTGAAAGTTCTGAAATATATGTATAGATCAAGAACATCCTCAAAAAAGGTCATACACCGAAAAGATAATAAAATAAAAGGGAGAGGGAGAGAAAGATTGGAAGGGGACATACAGATTGGTCTCAAAATTTTAATATAGATGCTAAAATCAGTGAAGCAATCAACATTTGTAGAATTTTGAGGGAGAAACTTTGCCACCCAAAATTCCTTACATAGCCAAGCTAGTTTTCATCTGTCAAGAACAGAGAAACCTTTTCAAAGATTCAAGGGCTCATGAATAAATAATCCAAGTATTCTTCATGGAGGGGAGGGCACACAGAGACGTAGCCTCTTGCTGCTCAAACTGTGGGCCACAGCCCAGCAGCATCTCATCACCTGGGAGCTTGTTAAAAAAAATCGGAAACTCAAATTAGCCAAGCATGGTGTCATGCCTGTAATCTCAGCTACTCGGGAGGCTGAGGCAGGAGAATTGCTTGAACTCAGGAGGCGGAGGTCTCAGTGAGCTGAGATTGTGCCATTGCACTCCAGACCGGGCAACAAGAGCAAGACTTTGTCTCAAAAAAAAACAAAAAAAACACAGAAATTCAGGCTTCAACCCAGACCAATGAATCAGAACCTGCAATTTATCAAGATCTCCGTGTGATGTATATGCATATTAAGGTTTGAGAAGGACTGCTGTAGTAAAACAAGTAATTAATCAAACTGTAAAACCCTCAAAACAGTGAAGTCATAGTTGAGGATTGTAGTGAACATTTTATTTAAGGAACCATAGAATCAAATATTAATAAATGTATATTGAAGGTCTACATATACATTTATATAATTGCAGGGCAGTTCTTCTGGTGGCCTTGGCTTAACCCAATCTTCTTCCCTTTTTGCTTATAGTTCTCAAGAATAACTATAGAATGTGCTGAGAAGACAGATTCTGAGATGGAGGGAACAGCCTGAAGCAGCCTGATCCTTGTTCTTGTTCCTCCCAGAGACTGTAACACCTTGAGTTATGGAGGAACTGCCCAGGACAGCCCAGGCTGTTTTCCTCTCTTCTAGGGAAGCAGGATGTCTTTCACAGCTTTAGCCTAGTGTGACACATTGCCCCTGAGGTACATAATCTAAGGAGGGCTGCCCTTCAGGGTCCCTCAGCTGTGGTGGAAGTACAGCATGTACCTTCACGACTCCATCTACTCCAGGCAGCTTTCCTGAGCCTTGAGGGACCAGCTCACAAGGCAGCCTAGGTTTGTGTTGCCTTTTGCTGCCTATCTGCAGGTAATAAACTCACTTCATATACCTTGTTGCATGTGAGTGTGGTCTGTCTCACTGGACTCAGGCAAGTTGGCAGCCAGTACACAGTGAACCTGCTTCACAATAACATAAAATAGTGACTTAAAAATAAACGTTGTCCAAAATCTAACATAAACAGAGAGGAAGAAACGGTAAGTGACAGGAAGCAAAATGAGCCTATTGTGTCGTCTAGTTCAAAGATATTCAACCAAGTTCTTAATCTTGGGATGTTTTATTCTTGTACTTGGTAGACATATATATTCAATGATGTTCTTGAAGTTTTTAAAGGTGAATGATGCCAAATTACAAATTAGCTATATAACCAACTATTTGAAAGAAAGAAAATTTATATAATATAAAGAAAGAAAGAAAAAATGAAGACTGAGTTGGAACACATTATTTATGAAAACAAATGTAAATGGGATAAACTCTCCCTATTCAAAGAAGTAGGCAGAATTTTGTCACTCAGAATAGTTTTATTACTGATCTTTAATTTAAAGAAAATGGAAAGTGGAAAGTACAAAGCAGAAACAAAATGATAGCTCTCCTTAGCCATCATTATATACGAAGAATCGTTGTAAATGTTCTGATGATCATCTTTCCAAAAAACAGACCAATTAGTTTTTACAAATGACATCATACTATGCGCACATTTTTTAAACCTGCCCATTGAATGTGATGTGCCTAGGTATATATTTTGTTGTTGCCGTTGTTGTTATTTATTATTTTTATGCTTGGGATTCTCTGAGCTCCTTGGATCTGTGGTTTGATGTATTTTGTTAATTTTGAAAAATGCCTTGTAAACATTTCTCTGAACAATTCTCTCTTTCGGGATTGTTACCACTCATTGTTAGATCATTTGATATTAAGCCCTTGAACGTTGTATGGGGTTTTTTTTTATTGTTTTTTTTTTTTAACTCTTTTCTCTTTGTGTTTTGGTTGGGTAATTTCTAATATTCTATCTTCAAGTTTATTGATTGTTTTCTTTCTTTTTTTTTTTTTTTAAGATGAGATTTCACCATGATGGCCAGGCTGGTCTTGAACTCCTGACCTCAGGTGATCCACCCACCTCAGCCTCCCAAAGTGCTAGGATTACAGGCATGAGCCACCGAGCCCGGCTGATTGTTTTCTTGGTTCTCTCAAGTCTGCTGAAGAGTCATCTAAGTCACAATGGTTTTCTTCCACCAGTAGTTTCCTTTTTTAAACAAATGTTTTTAATGTCTTTTTTTTAATCCCTTAGTATTTCCATCTTTTTTTTTTTCTTTTTCTCTTTTTTTGAGATGGTGTCTTGCTCTGTCTGCAGGCTGGAGTGCAGTGGCACAATCTCGGCCCACTGCAACCTCCACCTTCCATGTTCAAGCTATTTTCCTGCCTCAGCCTCCTGAGTAGCTGAGACTACAGGTGCCTACCACCATGCCTGGCTAATTTTTGTATTTTTAGTAGAGATGGAGTTTCACCATGTTGGCCATTATGGTCTCAATCTCTTGACCTCATGATCCGCCCGCCTCGGCCTCCCAAAGTGCTGGGATTACAGGGATGAGCCACTGTGCCCGGCCTATAGTTTCTATCTTTTTGCTGAAAATGTTCACCCTTTTTTTTTTTTTTTGAAAGAAAGAAGAAGAGAGAAAAGAAGAAAGAAAGAAAGAGTAAAAGAAAGAAAGAAAGGAAGAAAAAGAATGAAAGAGAGAAAGAAAGAGGAAGAGAAACAGGGAGAGAGAACGGGATTCTTGTTCTATTGCCCAGGCTAGAATGCAGTCTAAAAATGGGTATTAAAAACCTCCTTTATGCCAATAATTGTGCTTAACAATGGAGACAGGAAGGAATAAGGGAGAAAATAACAAACAAGCAGCCAACCAATACTTTATTTAAACCTGTGAAATGCTATGCAATTGCTGAGGAGTGATTTACTTCCAATTATGTGGTCACTTTTTAAATAGGTGTAATATGATACTGAGAAAAATGTATGTTTTGTGGATTTGGGGTGGAGAGTTCTGTAAATATT